>JARKIE010000249.1:0-143977 GCA_029378255.1 Mycena rosella
TTGGATTCCTTTGCCTTGCCCAGCCTCGGGATACAAGGCTTTCTCCGGAAGACGCGTGTTGCGAACGAGCTCTGTTAGGCGAGGAATTTTACTGCTGAGGTCAATCTTGAAGGGCTTCAAATTGAAAGTGTTATTGGCGGCACCGGAAGCCGCCACAATCGCCGCGACAAGAGGAATAAAAGTTAAGGCGAAGAACATGGCTGCTTTTTTTGTTTTGTTTCCTTCGTGCTTCCATGCATACTTTTTATGAGGCACTGGCAGAGCGATTCAGCCGATGATGTTCATGACGAAGCGGCTGAGCAAGGTCGGGCGGGGCTCAGTAAGTATGTCCGAGCGACTTGACTCAGAGGTCGCGAAGGGCGCGACGCGGGAAGCACGGGCGGAATTGGCAGGTCTTCGCTTTCGCTATTATACACCGGGAGCAAAACGGCTTGACTCGGAAGTCCTGGGAGGGCGCCAACCCGGCGAGCACGGGCTAAATTGGCAGGTTTACGCTAGGGCTGCGCGCAAGGTGGCCGCTTTTTATTCGGTGCTTTTTGCAGCGCTCCGAGTAAAATCGGAGCCAAGAAAAGGGAATTGGAGTAACTAAAAAACGAAGTACACACTGACTCAGGTGCTCGCCCAGAACGTTAAGTCAGAGAGCGCTCAATGGTTCCATAGAATAATCCTTACGAGTTATCAATGAAATCGTCGGGACCGCCCTTTACGGCATGTCGATCTTTCGAGTCATCCAGATTGTGATCAGATGGAGATAGGGCATCTAGGCCCCACTCTCCCGTACATGCCCGCTACCCCGCATCGATGGTCTGTCTCCTACTAGAACCATTAACGAATAAGTTCGTATTTTACGACGGTGACGAAAAAAATACTCGTCTCTGCTCTCGTTCCAACCGCGCCTGCACACCGTCGGAGCGAGCGAAAAAATCTAACCCCGTCTCCGCGTCTTGGTCGTGCCCGCCCTCCCCGCGTCGTCCTCGCCCCGCCCCTTCCGCTTCCGCTTCCCATCCCCGTCGCCAGCGGCAGCTAGCAGCCCCACAACCCGCTCCAGCGCGCCCTCCAGGATGCGCTTTTCCCCGACCCGGACGATAAGCGCGTGCCGCGCGTTGAGCGGGAGCCCGTCCGCGTCCGCGAGGCGCACGAGATCCTCCTGGGATGAAGTATAAGTATAATTAGTTGATAGTTGGGGAGATGAGAAGTAGCAAAGAGACGCACGGCTAAGGACGTGGGATACGCCTCCCTGCGGCGCTGCAGCACCGCGCGCACGACACCGAGCACCTCCGCGTCGAGCGCGGGTTTGGGCACCTTGTCCTTCGCGACGGCCTTTTCCCACTCGGCGGGCGAGAGCCGGAGGAGGCGGATGAGCGCCGCGAGCGCGGGCGGGATCTCGAGGTCGGACTCGAGGACGACGACGCTGAGGAGCGTGGTTAGGCGTGCGTGGGATGGGAGGCAGATGCTTACTCGTCGCCGCCCTGCTCGAGCCACCAGTCGATGCGCGCCTTGGTCGCGTCGGAGTCCGCGTCGGGCGGGACGGCGAGGTCGGCGGGGATCTCGACGACGTCGCCCGGGTTGCCGAGGGCGCCGGTGGGCAGCGGGAGGAGGTCGACGTGCCCGTAGCGCCGCAGGAGCTCCGCGTTCGGGAGGTCGCCGTACGTGTTCCACTGCGAATCGTCCAAATGAATGAATATCAATCGTGCTATTGAGTGGGGCCACCCACTATCTGCTCGCCCGCCTTGATGGCTTTGGTGGACACCATCCGCAGGTCGCCCTTTTCGTAAAAGAGCTTCGCCTGCACGAGTTTGGTGAGTGGATGTTAAGAGGAAAGGAAGAGACGTACGTTTTCGGAGCCGTATTGTGCATTAAGCATGTCGGCTAGCGGGACCATGGACACACCCGAAGGCTCATCTTCATCGTCGTCAGACTCGTAGTCGCCGCCATGGGCAGATGCGGCCTCGCCGTCGACGTCCATTGCGCTCTCCAGGCTGGTGTTCGCTGGGCCCTCGCCCTCCTCTTCAGCGCCGTCCTCCCCAGCTGCACCGTCCTCCTCCGCCCCCTCTGGCTCGTCTTTCTCGACGTCAAAGCTGCGGGAGAGGATCCGGCTGCCCATAACGTGATAAATACTGAGCGTGTAATACGCCGGAATCGTCTCCGGGGGAAAGAGGTCAGGGCGGCTCTGCAGCTAATCAATACATGCGCGGGGACAAGAACAGCGACGGTCTACCTCGACGAGCGGCATCAGCTTCTCCGTAAAATCGCGCTCCGCGTCCGCTTTCCCTAGTTTGCCTGCATCCCGTTTGATCAAGTCTGAGCAGAGAAAAGGCACAGAGACAGACCTACCACAGACGTCCCCTTGAGCTCCTCCAGCTCGAGGTCGCTCCAGAACATTGGGGTGTCGAACATCGCGGGGAGCGATTCTGCTCGCGTCAGCGTGTCGAAAACAAAATAGAGATGCGGTAATTACCTAGATATTTGGACCACGAAGAGCCGGGGCCCTGTGATGTCTCCCACATCATGCACAAAATGAGCCCGACCCAGCCCGTGTGCATTTGCGCGGCTCTCCAGCGCTCTATCCCGATGCGACCAGGGAGCGCAGATGTTTCTGTCGAGAGTAGGAGGCTCCGTGGGATGGTGAAGAGGACATGGCCTTCCTTTTTTTGTACAATAAGTTCCTGGAGGCTTCTGTTCTTAAAAAATCGCGCACAGAGATATCCGTGAGAGCCACTGCGCCGCGCCCAGAGCCAGGGAACACAGTGAATCCTACTGAGGCGTCCAGGGAGCCGCCGCTGGTTCGGAACCAGTTGAGGAGCTCAGAAACGTCGCCCTCGGCCATGGAGGTGTTTCGGGGAAGGTATATGTTCGCCAAATAATGATCCCATCATTCCTCACGCATCCCATCACTTCGGCGCTTATTCTGCTCCTCCAACCTCAGACAAAGGAATGCCTCTAGTCGCTAATGGATTCGAGGCGTGCGTGAAAATCGAAGGGAAGGAGGTCCAGCAGTTCCAAGCGGAGGCCACCGACGAGCCCAGCGGCCGAACTTGCTGGATCGCCTCGGAACTTAATAAAGTATGCCGGACGGCTCTGAATCCGTCGCGGAGCCTGGGCTGAACCCACTTTCAAGGGTTTCTCGATCCACTGGAAGAATACGGACGTTTTCTGCCAGACTGCGGCCCGCATCTGGGTGGACGGCATCGAATGTGCCGGCGAGATCATCCGGGGACCGAATTTCGACGCGAGCGTCTCGGGGCGGCGCACCTCGGCAACCACTACAGCCCCGTTCGTGTTCTCGCAGCTGGATCTCACGGGTACATACATTCCGGATTCTCCGCGCAAACCGGAGACTAAGTGAGAGTTCCCCAGACGACGACGCGTTCCTGGATTCCGCGACGCACAAAGACGTCGGGCTCATCCGGATGGAAATTTGGACGATAAATCAGATAGGGACAAAGGCTTACACGAATCAAGCGGCGTCCAAGGAATCTAAAATCCATGAGCGTTCAAAGAAGGGGGTCGCGCACCAGATAAAGCTAGTCTTCCCGGAATCGTTGTGTTTGCTGACCAACTAACAAAGACACGCAGGTTCGGGGCAGAGGTGGTGGAGGCCCCACGCGCTGCAGCAATTATCACATACCTGGAGCGCACCCCGGTGGTCACATTCACCTTCAAGTATCGATCCATCGGTGCGCCGCCTCCTGGATTTGCTGGTACTCGTCTAACGCCCCCAGACCTGCTCCGTGCCAACGGAATCGCGCCGAACCAAAATTCAGGGACGGGTAAACGCAAAGCCGCAGATGGACCTTCGGGTTCGTTGAAGCAGGAGACCAAGGCAAGTGCAAGGATAGATCCGTTAACCTGAAGATATTTTGACACATCGACAGGGCCAGAAGCGCGTCAAGAAAGAGGCGGGCAGTTTTGTGCCTGGAGAGATCATCGACCTGACCCGGAGCAAAACTCCTGTGCCTTCAAGCTCGGAGATTATCGACTTGACGTAACGAGCCTGGCCTCTCTGTACATTATTACTAGTATATTTTATTCAGCATTTTTGGTTTACCGGAAAAGTCGCAACGTCCGTCTGTCGTCCCTTCCACGAACACGACCACTGGCAACGGGAATAAAGCGACGACTCCCCAGAGATGCCCGGACACTTGGCTCGCAGATGGAGACCGGGCTGGTCAGGATCGCCAGCGTACAACAAGCTTTCAAGGGTGTCTAGCCCAGAGGAGTCCTTAGGGCCTGGCAACGAGCAACTGTCAGAGGACGAAGGTACAGATAGCCCTCAGATCTCGGTCAAGAGCGGTCAGGTTGGACGTTAGAGTGGCGGAGTTGTAGTGTTGCGACCGCAGATGTACTCAGAGACGACAGCAACGGGTGGCGCAGTTAATTTACTCAGGTCCCCGAGATTGTGAGGCGTTTCTGCGAGCTTGATGGATCGCCTTGGACACGGATAATGGTCGGAAAATGAATCGGTGTTTTCAGATTCCGACGTAGTACTTCTTCGACTTTCCCCATCGGGAATGAAAAACACGTGCAACTTGGATGCGGGCTTCTTTCTTTCACTGACCGCCATTAGACTGTTCTCCGCGCCTGGCGGGGGGATCGCGCATGGATCTGCTTTTGAAAGCTAACTTTCATAGGCTGGAATCTCAGTACACCGAAAATCTAGACGCGGTGCAGGCCTTGCAAGGAACCCTCATACAGGACATTCTTCCGTCAGTGACGGACGAACTTGAACTCGACGCCGAGTCGATACGGTGGGCGACAGAATGGCTCAGCGATACCTGTATGCGCCTTTCCCCATTGCGGAAGAAGCCGCTCGCTGACCGACCCCGCCCCGAAGGCTCCCTGTTTCAAATCCTGCGCGTACGTTATGTTTCAAGCGCGTTGTCCGCTCCGCCAATTTACTCTCGTGCATCAGCGCAATAAATTTACACGCTCATTCGCGATGGAGTCGATTCGCAAGACGCTTGTGTGGCGATTCGACCACCTGTGGCCCCCGGACGCGGTATTGCACATACCCCTCATACACTGTCTCCCACCGCCCGCCCACGACCCATTCGGACGCCCAATCCTCATTGTAAAAGTGGTTTCCTTCAATGACAGCTCGGACGCGTACAAGCCGCTTATACTCCGCGCCCTCGAGCGTCTTCGTATACACCTTAAGCGCCTTAATCACGACTCCCGCCAATCCGAGTCCTCTGCGCCGATCCTGCAATACGTTATCCTGCTAGACCTTAAGAATCTCTCTACACAGAGTCTCGTACGGACCCCGTTTTTTTCTTCGATGGCAGGCGCTAATCGCCGTCGCGGTGCTAACTCAGAACATCGACCTCGTCACCTGGACGCTCCGCGAGGCGATCCCCCAGTTTCCCGGACTCCTGGCGGCGGGTAATCACAATTATGCCCAGTACAACGGCGCGCACTAAGCATCCTACTCTCACAGCGTTCATGATCAACTACTCCTGGGCGCACGCGGGCGTCTGGAGCATCGCGAAACGCGTCCTGCCCGAGCGAGCAGTCTCCCGCGTCTTTTTCCCCACGCAAGACGAGCTGCGCGCATATTTCTCGTCTGCGATGTTGCCGGCAGGTCCGCGCCCTTTGGTTTAATTTAATCAATCACATAACTAATGAAAGCTTCAATTTGGCAGATTATGGCGGAACGCTCGCTTCGCTGACAGACCTCCGCGATCCGTTGTGGAGCGACCCGCCGTCGTCCCAGCGCGCTGACAGCGGTCAACCGTCTGCATCTTCATCTGCACCCTTAATCGTCGCCCCGGCCCCGGTGATTGTCACCCCGATTGCGGCGACCTCCCTTCTGAACCCCTTTTTCGGGTATCCTGCCTCGTCTGCCGGGGGCGCCGCCGCCCTTCACCACGGCCGCCGGCGAAAGCGCGATCTGGCGCATACACTTCTTGTCCTCGCCTGGCGCCGTTGGCGAAAACACATCATGGCATGCATGTGGATATTCTTGTTCGTACTCACTACCCGCGGCCGGCGCGCGTGGTTCGTCCGGTCGGGGACGACCGGGATGTCCTTATGGCGCGCCTTGTGTTCGACCGCTGGTTTATAATACTGTCGTTGTATTTGGCTTCAACGTTCAGGACGAAGCCACTACAGTAAGTATCCTCATTAGATTCGCGCGAAGCCACCACCGCTTCGCCCAAGTACGTATACATATACTGATTATCCTCGCAAGACGCCCTATTACTTATAAGAAATACTCCGGGAGCTGCGATATCGAGTCAACCAGAGTCAGCGAGGGTTCGATTCGATTTACCTTCCCGTTCATGCTCTGTGCCGCCTGCTGACTTGGCCCGTCGCGCTCGTTCTCGGGCGCCGCTTCGAATACGTTGAAAAACATGCTCTGCCCGGGCCCGACTTCCAAGATGCTTGCCGAGTTGCCGCAGCGGTAGCCTGCGCGGGCGTTAGCACGGCGAGGAAGCATAGGGGACGTGGGGTACAGTAGTTCGGCGCGCTCCAGACGGTGGAGAGGTGCCCGTCGAAGAGCGAGGCGTAACCCTCCATGCAGAGCTGGTGCGCGCGCAGAATGTGCGACATGTTGTTGATCTCGAGGAACTTGTGCACGACGCCCGAGCCGAAGGTGTATCCGGCGCCCCTGGGAACGGTGTCAGGATGTGTTGGAACTGGGCAGGCCGCGCGAAATGCGCACCGGGGCGAAATTGCGAAGTCTTCTTTTTCGGGGTCGGGATCCGACCTGCGTGGGTCAGAATCGCGGGCGCGTTGGTAAAGAGGAGAAGGTCCTGACCAGACAAGATCCGCCATGGGCCCGTCATGCGGCACCTCTGTATGGGGATGGGGATTAGAGCACGGAACAAAGAGAGCCACGGAACGTAAAAAACCTCGGAACCTGTCCATGACCTTGATCTGGTCTATGGAGTGAATGGAAGGCGAGAGTCCTGTGGCGGCGCGTCAAAATCGCGAGACAGGGTGCAGATCTCGGCGCGGCTTACCGCCGTGAACGCAAAATATTCGATCATCAATCACGACGCTGAGCGTAAGGAAGTCGAACATGTCCGTGAAATACGACCAGACGTGGTATGAGCCGTATTTCCGCATGCATTCCGTGTAAAACCCGTAATTCTTTACACCGCGTTTGAGATTTGGCCAATGAACAGAATTGAGGGAACGTCGTACTTGTGTCACGGCGCGCGACTCGTGGTTTCCGCGGATGAGCTGCACTCGGTCGGGATAGCGGAGCTTCAGGCACATGAGGAGGGATATTGTTTCGACGCTGAACAGCCCACGATCAACATAGTCGCCTGGGAACGCGTCAGGAGATTATTTTTACACGGCACACGACCCACCGAGAAAGAGATAATTGGTGTGCGGCGCATAGCCGCCTATCCGGAAAATCTCTATCAAGTCGTAAAACTGGCTTATACGGCGTATCAGCGCGTATACAAGAAAATTGGATGCAGACAAACCCGTGGATATCCCCGACGACTGTGCAAGGCTAGAAGAATATTCAGAAGACGCGTGTCGGCTGTGGGTCCACTCACCGCGCTAACATGGACGACATTCGACTCCCGCATCAAAACTTCCTTTGTCTTCGCGCATATCTCGCGGAGCAGCGCCTCGTGAAGGAGTTGTTTGCGGAGTAACTGTGCAATGCACGCGTCTAGGTCAAAGGGAGCCATAGCGTAACCCTAACCCTGATACTAATCGGTACAAACAGCGGTTGTTTGTGACTGCTTGTGTATAATTGGCATTGGCTTCCAGCCGTTCAACTTTAACCCGCCACCTTGGAGTCGGACAACAGCCCAACAACAGCCGCTCTTGGGCTGTCCAGATGTCTCTGAGCCCTTCTCTTCTTTCAAGTTCTTTTCTGGCCCCCGGCCCCGTCGGCAGACAATCACCACGCGGACCTAGGATCGGTTGCGGTGGCTCGGGCTGATGCCTGAATTTTCGGGGAGGGGGCGCGCAACGCGAATACTGCTAGCACCCGTAAATTTTATCCTTCCAGTTTGCTGTCTATCTCCTTTTCTGTGACGTCTCGAATTCTCTTTCTGTCCTGGTCCAACTGTGCATTTAGTACAAGTAATGTGAACGGCGAACTACTTGAACTTGAAGGCCCAGACTCCTTGGAGATCGCTCAATATTCGGCTGCGTTAATCCTGTTCATCAACACGCGAAGAGCTCGTTAGCCCAAATTTGGCATCTTCTTATGCGCCCCCCGAAACAGGCAAGCCTCCCCGGGATATGCCATCGGCTCCGGATTCAATGTCGAGGAGTACAATTTATGTCCAACAATGCGACTTGAGGCTCGCTTCGTGTTTAGACCACCCGGAAAACGCGGAAGAGGCTCACTTTCGCTTGCGAGGTAGACGTGATCCTGCACAGTTCGGAATGAATGAATTGGGATATGCTCAGAGCTTGCTGTGCGTCGGAGCAATCGTGTTCGTCATAAGTATCTATTCAAAACTCGGAATTTAATCTCAGGCCTTTCACCGAATCCACCCGAACACTGGCAGCAGCTTGCGGACGGGCTTAATGTCCATGAAAATCGGACTCCGCTGCTGAGCGCACGGGCTGTGACGACTGGAGACTCGGACGACTTGGCCAATGAGGCACCATATGTCTGTCTTAAAGTCTTGACACTGTCTGTCACCGATGGCTAGCGGATTGACGCCGTGCGAAATACTTTCCGCCATCCTTGGCTTCGGACAGTAATAACCTGTGCTGGGGGTTTATGCAGCCAGAGGACTCGCACGCGGAATATGTCTCCGACATCGTGTAACCCCACATTCAGGGCGTGAAAGGCTTTCATAATTCTCCGTCGCATATATATCTCATATGCCCTAACGCGGAATTCGGCTTCTGGCGTATCCGACCTCTTTGGGCCGATCTTGGTTAACGGTGTTTCATCTACGAGCGGCCACCCAAAAAGCCAGTTGGTCGATTATCCTCTGAACCCCGTCGGATGTGTTCCTGCAATATGTCACGCCTTCCGCCCTATTCGGTTGACGGACGTGCGCGTAAAGCACCCGGGTCACGTCGAAGTGAGAAGGCACCGCATCTGTAGATTGGCTTAGTTTGACCTCGAAATTACTAAGGAAGGCTATCCAAAAGTAGCCCACCAAGGATTTGCCCGGCGAAGCTTCAGTCCGGGTGCAGTTTGACAGTGCCTCCGACTATGTATATTCGAAGCTGATGCTGATTCGTAGCGCTCTCATGCTACCTCCTCTGCCTTTTTCATTTAACGTGTCCGTGCAAGCTCGAAACGGGTGACAAAAACAGCCGTCTTTTGGCACGAATACCCTGTCTCACTGCGTTGGATCTCGGGGGACAATTATTTGGTAAACTACTTAATTCGATGCGGCCATGCAAACTTATGTATTGACCGCTCGCTTTCAGCCCTATTAAAGCACGGCTCGATGGCTATTTCATCATATCGTCTAAACGCATCCTCGGGCGCCTCCGCCACCGAACCTTCGTTTTCACCCTTGTCGGAAATGCAGCGCAACGTGAACTACCCTTACCCTGACCCAGGTTACCCCGCAAGTGGCTCGCCGCCTGCGGGAGGCTACTCGCAATCCTACGAACAGCCCGGGGGTGGACGATCCCAGTATCCGCCAACATCAAACGGTACGTCGCTCTCCGTGGCCAATGCCAGGGCGTCCCTTGACTCTGCCTCCAAGGTCGGGGTCACTATTACCCACCGATCGCGCCCGCGCCGCCCTCGTCGAGTAGCCAGTACCGAACAGAGTATTCTCCTCCTCCCGGTTATCCATCCCAGTACACCGCGCCTGATAGCAGAGGGTATCAACCTGGGTCCGACTCGTACCTGTACAACTCGCGCGCCGTAAGCCCTCCAGCGTCCTACCACCACCGCCGCTCGTCTGGAAACCAACCACCGCCGCGGAAATTCATCCCCACTCCGTCAGAGGTCTACGCCAACCCCCGCCCGCCCCGCCCGCCGTCCTCCGCCCTGCCCGGCCACTCCAGCCGCGCCGGCAGTTATTCTACGGTCCCGCCGCACCCCATCCTGCCGCCAGCCGCGCGACCCCATCCCCCATCCCACTCGTCGCGTCCCAGGAGCTCCATGGGCCCGCTCCCGATCGCCGGTCCGTCCTCTACTGAACGCTACCCCTGCGACGTCTGCGGCAAGGATTTTTCGCGTGCGCACGACAGAAAACGTCATCACGAAACCCAGCACGCGGCGACACCGATTACGCACAAGTGTATTTATTGCGACAAAGATTTTAGCCGGTACGTCGCGCTTAGTGTCTTGCTGCCCAGCCGGACAGGCGCTGACGCGTCTGCTCAGTGCTGATTCGCTGAAACGACACATTCAAAACGGATGCGACGAGGCACCTCCCTCATAGGTTCGTGGCGGATCCCCGAAAACAAAATAGTAAGGCTGGGACTTAATCTCCTTGGCGACCCGCCGCTGACAATCAGTGCGCCAGGCAATATACATTCTCTCTGCATCACGCTCTTGGTTATTCTTGTACTCGTGGGCTGTGCCTCACTGGACGCTGTTGAGTAGTTCAATGCGATGTCTTTGGATACCGTTGGCCTGAAGCAATCTGCTGGGCGGCCGGAGCTCCACGAACGAATTTATTTTGCGCGTCAAGCTCTCATTAGCGCTTGAGGGTGACACTCATCTATCACGCAGCTGTGAGACGAACGAGTCTTGGCTCCCGCGCGTTGGGCAGCCCAGACCATGTAGGGGAATATTACCTGGGGTGCGAGCGCGGGACCGGGCGTAGGAAGCTGCAGGATCAGATCAGAACAGGTTATCGGGCCTAGGCGCGTAAAAAAGAGACGGAGAAAGTCTAATCGTTCGCCTTCGGCGTGCTATCTGCGACCTCGTGCGTCGATTTCGAACGAGATAATTGATCGCCGATGTGCGCCAATATCCTCCTAAAATTTTTAAACCCAAAGATCGCTTCCTTGAATTTTTATCGCCGCTTTAAAGGAACGACACGTTTCCGCTCTCCAGCGACCTATTCGGATAAGCGACACGAGGGAAGGTGAGTTGGGCCATGAGGATTTGCTTCTTACCCTCGCGGTTGTCGGACTGAGCACGCAGTAAATTCGAGCTGCACCAGAACGATAGAGCAGTCATAATTGACAGTGTAATGAAATCATCCGAGGCCAGTAGTGAGACACTATACTCGATTTGCACAGAAGAGTGCTCTCGAGGCAACTAGCGCGAAAACAGTGGGCGCCAGTTCAAGGTCCCCGTGTTGAGATCAAAGAGTATATGTTTCTGCCCTTTGGATCCCTTTTAAACCTTGGCGCTACAGCCGAAAAAGGATGAGACTGTTCATAAAAAGACAATATGCGCGTCTAAATGGCCGCACAATGAGTATAGGCCCGTAGATAGTTGAATAGTAACGACAGTACATTACCACCACCGGTGGACTACAATCGGCTCGCTCACTCGTCGTCAGACTCGGACTCGTCCTCGGAGGCGCTATCACCCTTCCGCGTCTCCAAGCCCTCGATTTCAACGGAAGGGCTAGCGTCCTCCTCTTTTGCTGCTTTCTTATCTTCCTTGTCCTGCTTCTTCTTATTTATTTTCTCGAGGATCTTGTCCGCTCGATTGAATATCCCGCCTGTCGGAGCACCGCACGCTAAACACTTTGGCGTTTTGGCGAAGCGCTTGATAGCGCACGCGGAACAAAAATAATGTCCGCAACGGGTCACGATGGGATCCGTGTAGTGTTTCCGACAGATAAGGCATGCGAAAGGGACGTCTTCGTCCGAGTCGGAGTCGGACTCTTCGCCAACTTGTTTCTGCGCGTTCTCTGCTAATTTATCGAGCTGCCAACCGGCCAGATCTGGGGGTTCTTGGATTCAGTGTCAGGTCTGGCATGATGAATGAACGTACGTACATGTACCACGGTCGTGCAGGAATTTGCAAGTGTCCCCGAATCCACAATAGCCCGTCTCTGTGATTGCGATGTCAGCGGCCTGGCCCGGGCACGGAAAACGGCGGAACATACCTTTATAGTCCTTGCAGACGTCGGGCTGGTAATCGACGATGGTGACAGTGCGAATCGTGGTGGTGCTTCTTTGAGGGCCGACCCGCATGGCCTTCGGGACTTCCGAGCTCTTCTTCAAATGGGAGTGGTACGCGTTTTGTCCACGGTACTGGCCGTCATCGGGAATCTCCTCGTCGTCCTCGCCGGCATCTGCCCGCTCCTTTCGGCGGCGCTTCGCAAGTAGCTCCTCTGCCTCGTCTCCAGCGAGGATGTCGAGGGCTGCGTTTACATGCGAACCCTCGGCAGTCCATTTGACGTCTGGCCCGTCCTTTTCGGGTGCGTCTGGATCGTCGTATCCCGGACCGTCGCGTTGGGAAATGGTGCGCTTGGTGCCCGCGCTAAGGAGGTTGGCAGGCGCTTTTCGGGAGGGAAGGACGACCGCCGATTTGGAGGACGAGGCCACGGACTGTGCCTCGTTTCGCGAGGGCGACTGGGAGCGTTTGCGGGTCGTTGTGGGACGCGATTTGCCCTTCTTGAAGAATGGGACTTTCACTTCTGTGGACGCCATGGACGTTGAGCACAAGCGACACGATGACCCCGCTGAGTGCTCAGCTCGCCCGAAAAGGAAACTTAGTCATGCCCCGCCTTCTTGGCCTCAACACTTCGGTCCAACCTCGGTGTACCACAGTCGACACGATCCTTCATGAATCTTCGACGTCGAAGAAGGGCAATCCGCCTCCGAGTTCGCTCCAAAATTTCCATTCGCCAGCCGTAGAATGTCCGCTTCTGTCGTTTCCGAGAAATCTGGGTTTCTCGGCCTCGAAATCGCTTGATGCAGCAATGCTGCAGTAGACCCCGAAACTCCCGACGCTCTACTTGTTTGCTGTTCTGCTGTTCTATCCTGCTCTCTGTTGGCTCTCTCTTTCCCCTCGTTAACGCCCGCTTTTGGCGTGTCCGAGAAATTTCAATCTCCGAGCCTTCAAGTCTCGACCTCGGGATCACTTAAGGCTTCATGTAGCAGTAGACCCGAGACCTCCGACGCTTTCCTTGTTTGCTATGCTATCCTGTTCTCTGCTGGCTATTTTTTGGTGCTTTCCCAAGCTGTTCCCTATCAATACCGGCATTTTCGGAAGCCACTTGGATGCCTCGAGGCCTCGTCAATCGAGTTTGCACTAGTCCCTCCTCAGAAAGTGCCAGTGATTTACGATATGTCGGATTTAACGAACCGGATTTTACTGCTCTCTGGTGCAAAAATGGAACATGCCAGCTGTTCGTAACGTAACCTGCTCATCTCCATATGTTTCACGGATATAAAAGCACAGAAGCCAGGGCCTCGTGTACGGTGTTAGACTCGTAACCAGTCTGCCTACGAATGGCAAAAATGTGGCAAGCACTTTGCCGTAGAAGCGCTTGCCACAGTTTTGCTACTCGTAGGCAGACTGGTTACGAGTCTAGTACGGTGTGCCTGAGTGTCGTTACATGCGCGCGCGGGCGCCCATCTCTCTCGAGTTGCGTTGCTACCGCCAGAGTCCTGGCGCGGCTGGACCTTTAACGGACGTGTTTCGTGGCCATGTCGGGCGTTTAGATTCCCTCGTGTGCATCTGCGCGCTCGTGAGTGGTTCACCTAAAATTGATACCGCCACCGGGGTTCCTCCCCGCGACGGCCAATCGCATCCAGCTAATGGTGCGATTGCTCCCGAGCCTGCGACAATACTGCGGGTCCCGGGATCATATATTGTCTTAAAAAGTTGCTCAGTCTATTAGTGGGGATATGTAATATATGTGCGGAATTGGTCTTTGCTCGATGGCTGGAATGAATCGACGACGATCATTCTCCTTCCTACTAAGTAGGGTTTCATTCCTGCGGAGGAATATTTGGATCCATGACAGTTGATGCAACAGTCAGAGATCGGAGAGATGGTGAATTTTATTTGCGTCGGGCGAAGCCGCGGACCAGTAGAATTCGACGCGTTTCAACCCGAGAAAAAAGCCGAGTGTTTTAGTTCATGTATGAGAAGCGAATTGAAACTCGTTTCAATATTGAGTAACCTATCAAACGAAGGAACAATGAACTCTGCAGGGGAAAGTGTGGAGCGTCTAATTTATCTTCAATCTTCAACCACTTCCATCCTATCTGAATTGTGCGGCGCAATTCGATATTAGTTGCCAAGAGCTTTGACCCCAGATCGCACGCGCAGAAAAAAGAGAACACGAGGTAGCGCAAGTGGGAGTAAACGTCCGACTCGGAAGCACATTGCACGGACATGTTTACAACGGGCATGTTTACAACGGGCCAGCTGGCAACCCTTCGCTCCCAGGCTTGTGGGACCATATAAGTCCAGAGGCAGGACCAATGTGATTATTTCCAGTGATTATTCGCAGTGTATTAGGCTGCGAAGGGGGTACTACCAAGAGCATACAATCGTCGGAATATAGGAACAGAGGCAGGAACGCAGGAACAGATACCGACACAGATATTCCATTGAGTCGCTAGTTCTGCGGGGTTAGATACGAGTGGGTTTTAAGACGGCGGTGCTTGCTTGCTGGCGTGCTGGTGACTTTATGCGTTTTGAACAGTAACAACGGAGCCATGAAATTGGGTTTTGTGAATGCATAGTCGAAGCAAAGTCGAAGCTGAAAGCGCCCGAATTCACGGCTAAGTGGTGAATACGTCGGAGTCGAGTACACCGCCTGAGACACTAGAACAACCTGAGGAGCGTCGAGGCTACATTTTCACCAAGAGACCAGAGAATTTTTATTTAGGCGAGCCAGCGAAAGTCTCGGTACTTTTCAGAAACCAGATTTAGCCTTTTCAGAGTGTAACCTGAAGTAAAACTTTCCAAATTCTTCGTTCTGATGCAAAGGAACGGATACTGGTCTGGAAGAGAGAGGAAGAGGAAGAAAGACAAATTTATTTGGTTCCTGATGCTCGACAGCTACGACCTCGACGACCACCTCGTTCCTCGAAAATCCTTGCTCGTTCCTCGAAGATCCTTGACGACCTTGAACGGCTGTCCACGGGTCTTCTCGGAAGATAAAAACTATAGACTCCGAGGCTGAACGAATCAGTGACTGTCGACGTTACACCCGATGTCGGCGGCGCGTCAAGCCCAACGGAGAGGCACCACACCTGCTTTGCACACACCCCAGTCCAAGCCGGCGTTGAATGTCGAGGAATGGGAGGCAAAGGCGCCCTTGTCTGACCGTGAAATAACTAGCGTCGGGATTCTCAAAACCGCGAGTGAAACAGCGCCCTTGCCCTACAAAGTGTGTATATAGTGCCGTTACATCATCCAGTTCTGCTCATTCTGTGTCTCAGTTCAATGAGGACGACCCTGGGTCCTCTTCTCGTCCTTCTACGCCCCTTGGACGTGGCAGCAGACTGGAACCAGGGGGGAGACTAGGTCCCGGCTCGCGCCCCAGCTCACCGATGCCTCCGACGCCCGCGCGCGTGTCTACGCACGCCCTGCATCCGAAGCAGCCCGTGCAGACACCCCAGCAGTTCTACGACTGGTTCGCGCTCATAGACCGCTCCGTCGCGCACAGCCAGGAGGCGCACTTTCGCGCGCACGTCGCGAGCGTCTCTGAGCACCTGGACACGTGCGACCGGCTCGTGGAGCGCATCGACGAGGTGGACGCCGAGGTGGACGGCATGCTGGAAGGGTGGCGCGGCGTCGAGGAGGGCGGGAAGAGCTTGAAGGACGCGTGTGAGCGGCTGCTCGAGGAACGGGTACGTCGCGTCCCAGCTCGTATCGCGCGCTGCTAATTTCGTCTAGGATCGGCTACTGGAGATGACGGACGAGATCGGCACTCGTCTCGAATACTTCCAAGAGCTTGAGCAGGCTACCCGCATGCTGAACCATCCGGGTGAATCCCTCGTGCTGCAGACCGACTTTTTGTACATGGTCGAGCGCGTCGATATCTGTATTGATTACCTCAAGGCGCACGTACGTCCCTCCGACTGTCTCAAAGAGTCCTGCCGACTTTGCCAATAGCGACACTTCCGCGAAGCCGAGGTCTACCTGTTGCGCTTCCAGCAATGCATGACGCGTGCGATGACACTGATCCGCATGTACTTCGTTGGATCCCTCAAGGCTCTTTCCGCCGACGTGTCGAAACGAATGTCAGAAAAGGTTTTATTCCTCTGCTTGCTTCATGTATGCGTCGTTTCTGACAAGCCTCTAGGACGTCTCGCCCACCGCGCAGATGCACCTTTTGTACACCCGCTTCCAAAGCGTGTCTACACAACTTTCCCCGCTGCTGGGCGAGCTCGAGCGGCGGGCCCACGCGCATCCGGCGGAGCTCGCTGCGCTCTTGGCCGAGTGCCATTCCGCTTACTTTAGCGTGCGCAAAGCGCTCCTCGTCGGCCGTTTAACGGAAGAGATCAAGGGCCTCGATCCAAGTCGAACCGAACTCGTCGAGTTGGTTCGTATCTTCATGCAGAATATGCGACCTCCTCTGAGTATACCCTTAGACTCGCGCGGGGTGCAGCTATCTCAAGCAGTTGTGCACCGATGAGTTCAAGCTCTACCAGGCATTCTTTCGCTCGGGCGAAGAGCAGCTCTAGTCCGTATCGTCTCCATTCGGCTACTACCTCTACTTACCCGGAGCGCAGCCAGTACCTCGAGACTCTGTGCGACTACCTCTACGATGACCTGCGGCCACGCATCCTGCACGAGCCGCGCCTTCCCGCGCTCTGCGAGGTCTGCACCGTCCTGCAGGCGCTCATGGTCCTCGACGCGACCGCCCCCGACGCCTCGTCCGACGACGAAAACGACGAGCTCTCCGTCGACCTCGACCAGCCGCGCAAGACGAAGCCGGCGCTACACATCGGCCCCCTACTGGAGATGGTCCTGCAGGACGCGCAGACGCGCTTGTTCTTCAAGGCGCAGGCGGTCCTACAGCGCGACGTGCGGTATTACGCCCCGACGCCCGCGGACCTCGCGTATCCAGACAAGCTGCGGGACGCCTCAGGCACGCCGGCGCCGGCGCCGACGGTCGAGAAGGAGACGGAGAGGGAGGCGGAGAAGGAGCGGCTGTTGCGCCTCCCGGCGTCGGACGACACGCAGGACGCGTGGTTCCCGCCGCTGCGGACGACGATATGGGTCCTCGCGCAGCTACGTGATTTCGTCAATGTACGTCCCCTTCTTCCTGTCTACCCATATCGCTCACTCATGTTTCAGCCGGCCATCTTCGCGGACATCGCGCAGGAGGCGGTGGCGCTCTGCCGACAGTCGCTGCTCCGCGCGGCGGACATGATCCGGCAACAGGCGGGCGGGAAGGCGCTCGACGGGGACCTGTTCCTCGTGCGGCACCTGCTCGTGCTCAAGGAGATCACACACAATCTCGAGCTGGCCCAGCGCGACGGCGAGGACTTCCAGTACGGCGTCACGGACGCGCTAGCGGGCATGCTCGGCCGCACGACGGCGCTGCTCCCCGGCGCGCTCTTCGCCTCGCTGCGCGGCGACGAGGGCATCCGCGACGCGAAGCATGTACGTCGCGCACATCCCCCCGTGCACAGCTGACTGACGGACTCCGCGCAGGGCATCGACCACGACCTGAAGCGCGTCTGCGAGGACGTGATCGCCGCCTGCGCCGCCCCCGTCTGCGCGCCGCTGCGCACCTGGCTCGACGCGCTCGCCGCACATGCCGCGCCGCGCGCGCAGGCGGCGTTCCAGCAGCCCGCGGCAGAGGAACTCGAGCGCGCGTTCCGCGCGGCGTGCGAGCGCGATTTTCGGGCGCTCGCGGGGAAAGTAAGGCTGTACCTCGCGGGCGGCGTGGGGGATGGGCTGCTGCGGCATGTGCGGGAGCGCGTCGGCGGGGAGTATGCGCTGTTCCGGGAGGCGGTGGGGGGGATGTATGCTGGGGGGATGCGCGCGGGGGTGCTGGACGCGGCGGGGCTGAGGGAGCTGCTGGAGGGGGTTTGTGGGGAAGCAGAACTGGAGGCGGGGAAGGAGAAGCAGGGGTGATGTAGGTGTGTCGTGAGTCAGATAATATCGTATGTGTTCTAAATTCAAAGCAGGCAGGCCGAGTAAATAGTATTCGAGAGGAAAAGAATGCGCAAGGTACTTGAGGACACAGTTTCAATTCGGGCTTCAACCAATAACGATTATTGAGTTGCGTTCGCCCAACAGATAGATGACTTATCGAAGCACCGACCGATCAGCCTCTCCGGAATTAAAAAATTATTCGCTAATGGTTATACTCCTACCGTGCTAGGAGAGTAGCTCGATGCGTGGTAGTGGGTCTATCCCCGACGATCTGGATGACTCGAAGAAAATTTGCATAGTGTCCACATACCGTAAACGGCGGTCCCGACGATTTCCGCGGTTTATTTCTGATAACTCGTAAGTATATTTAATGGAACAATTGAGCGCTCTCTGACTACAGTCCTGTGCGCACCTGAGTCAGAGTGTACTTACTCCAATCTCCCTGCTTTGTGCTGCCTTTTAAAAAATGCACCAAAAAAAACATTTAGCGTGCTCACCGGATTGACGACTTCCGAGTCAAGCCGCATTTGCTCCCGGTGGCGCGCAACCGAAGCGAAGACCTGTCAATTCCGCCCGTGCTCCCCGCGTCGCACCCTTGGCGACCTCTGAGTCAACTCGCTCGGACGTGCTTACTGAGCCCCGCCCGACCTTGCTCAGCCGCTTCGTCATGAACATCGTCGGCTGAATCGCTCTGCCAGTGCCTCATAAAAAGTGTACGAGGAAGCATGAAGGAACACAAAATAACACCCATGTTCTTCGCACTGAGCATTGTTTCTGTTCTCGTCGCGACGACTGTGGCAGCCTCCGGTGCCGCCAATGACACTTTCAACTTGAAGCCCTTCAAGATTGACCTCAGCAGTAAAATTCCTCGCCTCACAGAGCTCGTTCGCAACACGCGTCTTCCGGAGAAAGCCTTGTATCCCGAGGCTGGGCAAGGCAAAGGAATCCAACTGGATTTTCTTCGCGAACTGCAGACAGAATGGGTGGAAAGCTTCGACTGGGATGCACAGCAGACAGAGTTGAACCGGTCAGTATCATCATTTCTCTCCTCAAATATGAAAATAACAGGCGCATAGGTTCAAGCAATACACCGCGGTTGTCGAAGGGCAGACCGTGCATTTTGTGCATGAAAAATCGGAGGACCCAGATGCGATTCCCATCATACTGCTTCACGGGTGGCCAGGTAGCATCTTGCATCCTGGTTCCCGATGTATTCTGATGGTAATTCCAGGCTCTTTCTATGAATTCGCTCCGGTGATCAAACCATTGACTCAATCTTCCACAAGCGCTGCGAGGGAGAATGTCTCTTACAATGTGGTGGTTCCGTCCCTCCCTGGATTCGTCTTTTCCTCGGCGCCCCCCGAAAACTGGACCACAGACGATACTGCGAGGATATACAACACCCTCATGACTGAAGTTCTGGGCTACTCGACTTACGCAGTACACGGTACCGATTGGGTAGGATTTCCATCTAGAGGCGAACGGCATACGCTTACGTTATCTTGAACAGGGATGTGTCGTGGCGTATTCGCTCTACAACTTCTTCAATACAACTGTCCGCGCGGCGCAGTTTGTCTTCATCCCATTTTTCTCTGTCTCACCTCAAGAACTCGCCGACAACAATATCACTCTGTCGGCCGTACAAAATGTGACTGAACAACGATACACTAAATGGAGCACGGTCGGCAACGCTTATTTCTTGGAGCAGGAGAATAAAGTGTCGAATGGTCCGTATTCAAACACTGCACTTGGCTAATAAATTGCGTGCAGCCGAATGACATTGGTTTGGCTCTGTACGACAGCCCTGTCGGCCAACTGGCGTGGATGGGAGCAAAATTCAAACTCTGTCTGTATTGTGTCTGACTTTTCATTCCTATCATACTCACGGTTTTAATCACACAGGGTCTGACCCCCGCGCGGGAACCCCGCCTTCAGTGCTCAACAACACGGCGATTCTGATCTCTGTCTCTCTCTACTACCTCACAGACTCGTTCCTCTCCTCAGGCTGGATTTACGAGCAGAATCCGAACGGATTCCGCACCGTATATACCAAAGCGAACACCGACGCGCCGATGCTGTTCAGCCAGTACAAGTACAACATCCTATTTTGGGCGCAAGAGTACGTCGCGAAGGTCGGGAATCTCGTCTCGTACAAAGGTTCGGCTTCCTTCTGCTAGCCGTGTATAAACTGATTGCATAATCTGTTCAGTGCACGATTTTGGAGGGCACTTCCCGGGGCTGGACAATCCCCCGGAACTCATCGAGGATATTCGGGAGATGGGAACATACTTTTCGGCTTAGCGCCGCAATGAATGAAAACTCCTAAGAACCGTTGTCTTTGTTTTTGTTTTTGAACCAAATGACACGTGACTTTGGTTCAACTAAGCTCAATTCCAGGGATGTCCGAACTTGGTCCGGACGACATCCTACTGGCGCTCCATTTCGGTCATGTACGGGGAACTTAATTGGGGCCGCAAGTTCCCCCAATACTTACAGTGACCAATCCCGAAATCGGGATGGCTGTGCAGAGGGCTTTGATGGGACTGATGGTTCCAAGAAAGGGAATTGATGGTGTCTCCGTGAGAACATCAAAAACCCCTATCAATCCAGTTCTGCTGCGCTCTATGCTACTGGGTATGCCGTCGATTAGCACCAAATACATTGTACTACTGGGAGCTAAATACAGATTTTCCATTGATATCCACCGGGATGACACTCTACACTGGCACTGAACCAATATTTTTTCAGAGCCGCGCATTGACAGAGCTGCAAGTCACTGGAGGGTTCTCGGTTACGAAAATCCGACTGTTGAATATACTCGGTGTTCGTTAAGCTATTCCAGATATGGAAGCTTTGTTTTCGGCGTTCTCGAGCATCGGTACCGGACAGCCAGAAGAACGACGCCGCCGGTCAACCACTATGAGGGTCCAAATGCACATTTATTAATGCCGCAACCTTTTTTGTTCCCGCAACTTTTTTTTGTGTTTTCGTGCTAATGCCGCAACTTTTGGACCATTTTGGAGGGTTCCACAAAACTTGCGAGAACTCGGCATTCCCGCAACTTTTTTTTTGAGTTTCCGCAACTTCTTCGGACAAGAGTCTCCATATTTCCGGAATGCCATCCAGCTTGATTAGAGCCATCAGCAAGCTCAGAATGGCTCGTAAGGAGTCCATTCGGGAAATGGCCATATCGGCAACCGGGAACCGGCGGCACCAGCGGCATGTGTGATCAATCATTGATGCCAGTGATCGTCAGGTCGGAGTTGATTTCTAGAACCACGTGCTAGTCACGTCGGTTTGACTGCGACTTATAGGTCGTTTAGTCTCTCTTGACAGACTGACCACTCGTAACCTCGTTTCTCAGTCTGTTGGTTACCGCGCTATGATTGCCGTTAGGTCTCCTTATTATGTAACCATCACATTAGTATGAACAAATAACTAATTTGTGTGGACGCGTCATCACGCGTCCCGCGCGTTTCCACTACCTCTGACCGTGCACCAAGCTCCCGTCTGGCCAGGATGGCTAACCCATATGCTCATCTGGGCCCAGATATCTTCTATTCCACCCCTACTCCCCGTGCACCCGGCTCACGCACTCCTCAGACTCCTGCTACACCAGCTACGCCGACTCCTCACATTGCACCTATATCGACACAGAGGCGACTTCGTTCCCCACGTAGAACCAAATGGGATAAAATGCACGATATCCTCGGCTATATAACAAAGGATCTCGACGGTCTCAGCAACTTTTTAGAGCTGCTATTTTATAACCGGCCGCACGGGACAACAGATGTTCGCACAAAGCGCCATAAATCCATGGTCAGCGCATTTCTCGGCGGACAGAATACGGGCCAGAATACAGTCAAAATGGGTCGAATAATTGAGCTCATATACAATCATCGGCAGAGCCAACCTCCAACGCATTCTGCGGAGCGAGATCTTGCTTTTTCATCGAAAACTCCTCCGACAGAAATATCTTATGCGCGTCCGAGTCTTTCCAGCTGGGCCTTGGTTCTTGTGGGTAAAGAGGCCCGCAAACAGATCAGATACCTCACCAAAAATGACCCGGATGATCCCACGGACACAACGCAGATGCGTGCATCCACAAACGGACGTAATCCCACTGGCTCTGTTGCCGAGTGGGAGAAATTAACGGACAACCTCAGTATCCCAAAAATCGCAAACAAGTATGCGATGCGTGCGAACGTACCATGGTACCTGTCTGAGATGATGTCCGCGCCCACTAAGGGAGGGGCAATTGTCATCCGCCAGAGGCGTCCACATACCACGGTCCATATTCTTATTCCGCGTTGATTCAATTCTCATGAAGAATTCAGATTCAAGTTGGTGCTATCAGCAGCTTCGTTCTGTCGCGGAACAGATATGCCAATGGATATCTAGCGCTTCCGCTCGCAGTGTGGCAGTTTGCATGCAAATCCCACGTGGACGAGAAGAGGGTATTCAGCAGATTCAGGTTTACCGTTCACGATAAGACAGCTCGTGCCTGTCTCGATTCTTTGTCGGCCATGAGCCTGGCAAAACTGCGAGCATCCGTTGCGGAGGGAGTAGCTGTTGGGGAGATGTGATGGCAATACGTGCTCGACAACGTTCAAGAATGGTGCCGCCAACGAGATCTCTGCCTCGGCCGCCAGGACGTCCTCAAAGTCGGCTGTGCTGCGACGGCAATATTACTTGAGGATGTCCCCCCTGGCGCTTACGATCTGCAGCCCCATCTTGACCTGGTCATGAAGCAGGAACGAAAGGAAATGTCCACCGACTCACTATTCGAAGATATCGATTGGGATTATATTCACGAGCTTGTCGCACTACACTGGGTGCGAATCCTCGTTACATTCATCCCTCAACTCGCACATCTTCGCAAGCTCGTAGAGGAAGCTCTCAAGTCCCCTGAAGCTTTTTGGAAGCAACAACAATGGAAAAATTCAGTGGTGACATGAAATTGAAACTTTAAAAACATTGTACGGACCTTATTGGATCCATATACGTGTCGAAAACTGCAAAAAACACGTCTTGGGAAGCTTTGTACATCATTAATTAGCTCGACTGTTTCTATAAAAGAGGCACGGGACTTGCCAAACGGGTATATTACATAATAAGGAGACCTAACGGTAACGAGGGCGCGGTAACCAACAGACTATAGGTTGTTCACCTGCCGAGCAAGGAGGGTTATTGCCTAAGGCATCAAAAAATCACGTAAAATCCAGTTCCCGTATAAGGGTGGTGGAATGTTATCTTAAACTTATCAAAACCTGCTAAACCAGACTGGTCTATATTCAAATAGAAACCTGCAAGTGTAATGGTGGGTGGAGGTCAGATCCCCACTGCACCATCCACTGTTGGTACATATAGTAATTCACAAACAGAAACTTTAGTTTCTGATTTGTGCTCAGAGTACCGAGAATGTCGCCAAAACGCCCACGTGCCTTGCCATTTGTCATTCTGCTGAGTCTTCTGCCGATATGCCGCTGCCGCACATGCACAGCATTTGCTCCCAATTTGCTCCACGACATTACTTACATGGCTGCCAACTCTGAGAATGGGTCCTCTTCCCGTAAACACGCTCTTGATTGCCAATGTACTTTTATCTCTTACCAATATGTTTTACGCCCTGTTTGTGCTCCGCCGCTTGCCGGCCACTCAATCTCATACAAAAGTACATACAACTGGTACAGTCACGTGATAAAAAGATGGGGACCCGTTATATGGGCTCGTTACATCCCGGGTGTAATTTTCACCACTCCCAGACCCTCCTTGCTCGGCAGGTGAACGACCTACCGACGTGACTAGCACGTGGTTCTAGAAATCAACTCCGACCTGACAATCATTGGCATCAATGATTGATCACATGATTGATCACACATGCCGCTGGTGCCACCGGTTCCCGGTTGCCGATATGGCCATTTCCCGAATGGACTCCTTACGAGCCATTCTGAGCTTGCTGATGGCTCTAATCAAGCTGGATGGCATTCCGGAAATATGGAGACTCTTGTCCGAAGAAGTTGCGGAAACTCAAAAAAAAAAGTTGTGGGAATGCCGAGTTCTCGCAAGTTTTGTGGAACCCTCCAAAATGGTCCAAAAGTTGCGGCATTAGCACGAAAACACAAAAAAAAGTTGCAGGAACAAAAAAAAGTTGCGGCATTAATAAATGTGCATTTGGACCCTCATAAACCACCGCTGAATAATCTTCATCTCCTTTCATTCCACTATTAGTCTAAAGACTCTATGACATTGTACAGATCTCGACCCAACCAGCCATGCATCTTCATCATCTACAATTATGTCTTGCCGATTTCGTACTATGTAGTACCAATTTCTTACACGCAGGTAGATGTGAAAACTTTACTGAACCGTTTATTCCATGATGGCAAAACTTGAGAGGACAAGTTGAAATTGTTGCCAATCATACTGGACCTCGGATTTCGGAAGCTCCCCCCTTACTGTAGCCGGGTTACCGGCATACAACACATATTAATGAGTGATAGAAAGAGACGGTCAGCACCAATGCTGGCGTTGGGACTCAGACTTGAGTCAGAGCAGGAGACGGTCCCAAAGTCAGCCTCAGGGAGCGGTGACTTTGATTCAGTCCATTTTTGTCCGGGCCATGGCGAATTCAAACCAGTTACTCCAGCGGCACGCCGTTTTGCGGCTCCCCACCTACTTGGGGATGTTTCTCTGAGCTCGTATTACGAATTTACTTCGCTGCCGGCCTGGGAAGAAGCTGGAAGAACTTGAAGTGAGCACGGATCACTGCCGCTGACACCAGTGCTGTTTTGCTTCTGCCGGCCGCCCGCACAAGCTTAGTACCCAATTCAACAGTTCTCCGGCGCTTCCAGGACCTCTGAGTCAGCCTTCGACCTTGAAGCTTGAAGATGTTAAAGCCTTCCTTGACATGCTTACCTTCTACTGGTAGGAGATGCTTACCGCCTTACCGATCCCCCCGAGTCCTGGCCGTGACCTTGATAAGCGGATGTGTCATGTATCCTCCGCTGAATGGCGCTACGTCTGTTTAAAAGCGATGTTTGGAAGCGTCGATGAGAGCGAAGAATACTCCCCATGTTCCTCGCTCTGAGCTTTGTTTCTCTTCTCGCCGCCGCGACTTTGTCGGAGGCTATTATCCCCAACGGCTCCTTCAATTTGACGTCCTTCAAGATTGACCTCAATAGTCAAATTCCCCCCTGAAAGAGCTCGTGGGGAGCACTCGTCTTCCGAAGAAGGCTTTATACCCCAACGCTGGCCCCGACAAAGGAATCCAACTGGATTTCCTGCGCAAACTACAGACAGAGTGGTTGGAAATATTTGACTGGGAAGCACAGCAGGCAGAGTTGAACCAGTTCGTAGCATTCTTCCTCACCTTCACGGATGAAAATAATATGTTCTCAGGTTTGAGCAGTACACCGCAGTCATCGAGGGTCAAACCGTACATTTCGTGCACGAGAAATCGGACGATGCAGATGCAATTCCGGTGATATTGCTTCACGGATGGCCAGGTAACATCCTGCATTCGGGCCTGAAAATATGATGATTATGATGATCTGACGCGACATTCTTTGCAGGCTCTTTCCATGAATTTGTTCCAGTGATTAAACCCTTGACGCAATCCTGGAAAAGCGCTATGGGAAAGAAAATTTCCTACAATGTTGTGGTTCCCTCCCTTCCTGAGTTTGTATTCTCCTCCGCGCCCCCCGAGAATTGGACCGTGGAAGATACTGCCAGGATATACAATACTCTCATGACTGAGGTTCTGGGCTACTCGACGTTCGCGGTGCACGGCACGGATTGGGTATTGTTTCCACCTCAACACCTGTTATCTGCACTCACGTTCTGTTTACCAGGGATGTGCTGTGGGATATTCTCTCTACAGCTCATTCAACACAACCGTACGCGCGGCGCAGTTTGTCTTCATCCCGTTCTTCCCTCCGTCGGCTCAAGAGATTGCCGACAATAATTCTACTCTATGAACTACGATTCACTGAATGGAGCACAATCGGCAATAGCTATTTCACGGAGCAGGCGAACAAAGTGAGCCACATATCCACCATTCAAGTGTGGTACTGATTTCGCAGCCCGATGACATTGGACTCGCTCTATACGACAGTCCTGTCGGTCAACTGGCATGGATCGGTGGGAACTTCAAGCTATGTTCGTGCCATCTATGGCTTTCATTACCTCACTTACATTTTCCATCATATGGGGTCGGACCCCCGCGCAGGCACCCCGCCGTCCGTGCTCAACAACACGGCCATTCTGACTTCCGTATCACTCTACTACCTCACTGAGTCGTTCCTGTCTTCTGTCTGGATATACGCCCAGAATCCGAATGGGTTCCGCACCGTGTACACCAAAGCGGATACGGACGCGCCGATGCTGTTCAGCCAGTACGAGTACAACATTGGTTTCTGGCCGGAAGAATATGTTGCGAAGGTCGGGAATCTCGTCTCGTACAAAGGTGCGGCTCTGGCTTGTTCGGCTGTTCTGTAAACTGATGGATTTAGTGCACGACTTCGGAGGGCATTTCGCAGGGTTGGATAATCCCCCTGCGCTCATCGAGGATATCCGGGAAATGGGAACATATTTTTCGACTTAGACGCGGAATGAATGAATAAGTAATCCTACATATAGAAATTGGCTTTTTTCAACCAAATGACACGTGACCTGGTTCAACTCAATTCCGGCAGACTCGACCTTGCGGGTTCAAACAGAAAGAGCTAAAGCTTTCAAAGAAAGCTTTCATGGAACAGAAGAGTTGTTCACAGTTCCCTTTTTTCTTCCCTGGATCTCGAGTTTGGCTTGGTTTTTGGCCGGGATTTTTTCCCTTTTCAACTCAGAGGTGTAAAAGGGGTTGAAAAGGGGGAAAAACTGAGCAAAAGCTCAAACAGGATGAAACAGCAGAAAAAAGGGAGAGAAAAGGGGCGGAAAAAGGGACGGAAAAAGGGAGCTGTGAACACCCTAGTCCGGGACTCCCTTTTTTCGTCCCTTCTTTCTCTCCTTTTCTTCATTCCATGTAGACTAGATTACAGATCTATGAAAAGCTCAGGTTGAAAACAATAGACATCCAATGGGGGACTAAGGGCCTAAGGCATGACTATGGGACTCCGAGCAACAAGCTGATCCTCAAGTTCTGTCATGTTCAATGGAAAAAGGGGAGCAAACACAGAAAAGGGAAGGGAAAAAAAAAAGGAACCATGAACAACCTTAGAGACCGTATTGACCCCCGAAAGTGTCGTATGAAAATCTACCCGGCGCGATTTCTACATCTTAAACAGCGCCCAGAAATTCCCAGAATTCCTGGAAGTATTCCACACATTTGTTGACAACTAGGGAGTTGAGAGAAATCCGGACGGCCCTCCCCGAAGACCATCACGCAGCCTGGGAAGTGACCGGAGATTCACTGCCACTGATGCATCATGCCAGCGTTAGCTCTCGGGAGAACTTGACTCATCTGTATTTGCAACTCGTGAACCGCCTTCGCTGTTGCCCACCATCGACATTGACCACACCTGATCCCCGTTTGGTATCGCGAACGGCGACTGATCCATCTTCCCTTGTTGAGAAACTGACAGCTCGAGTAAAACAGGAGTGTTTATGGCGACAATATTGCAGCTTCCCCTCACCGAAGCGGTGAGTCTGAGCTTGACAGTGTCAATGTTAACACATCCCCAATTCAAGCCAATTCAGCTGGTTCTCTTGCGTTGCTCCCAGTTGCTTCAAGACATCTGAGTCAGCTTTCCCGGCACTAGTGACATGCTGCTTACCGATCCCTATTGACCTTGATAAGTCGCTTCGTCATGAATACCGTCGGCTAAACGACGTGCCATGTCCGTTTAAAATGTATCCATGAGAGCACCAAGGAACGGCCAACAACACTTTCGACTTGAAGCCGTTTAAGATTGACCTCAGCAGTAAAATTCCACGCCTGAAGGAGCTCGTCCGCAACACTCGTCTCCCGGCAAAGGCTTTATATCCCGACGCTGGCCCCGGCAAAGGAATCGAACTGGAGTTCCTGCGCGAGCTACAGACAGAATGGGTGGAAAGCTTCGACTGGGAAGCACAGCAGGCAGAGTTGAACCAGTCAGCCCCATTATTTCTCTCTTCCACACGAGATTAATAGGTGTATAGCTTCGCGCAGTACACTGCGATCATCGAGGGACAAACTGTGCATTTCATACATGAGAAATCGGAGGACGCGGATGCAATTCCAGTGATATTGCTTCATGGATGGCCAGGTAACCTCTTCCATCTGAGTCCCAAATTAATCTGATTTCTTGGCAGGCTCTTTCCATGAATTCACTCCAGTGATTAAACCGTTGACTCAGTCCTGGAAAAGCGCCACGGGAAAGGAAGTGTCCTACAATGTAATAGTTCCATCCCTCCCTGGATTCGTATTCTCCTCCGCGCCCCCCGCCAACTGGACCGTCAAAGATACTGCCAGAATATACAACATCCTGATGACCGATGTCCTTGGCTACTCTACGTATTCGGTACATGGAACAGATTGGGTACTATTTCCGTCTAAGAAGTGACGGAGAAAGTCTGCTTACATTCCCTCAGGGCAGCGTTGTGGGATATTCCCTCTACAACTCCTTTAATAAAACCGTACGCGCGGCGCACTTTGACTTCCTCCCGTTTTTTCCTCCGTCGGTTGAAGACATCGCCGAGAAGAATATTACTTTGTCGGATTCCCAAAAAGTCACTGGACAGAGGGTCCTTGACTGGGTCGCGACTGGCACGGGGTACCTGGTCGAGCAGACGAACAAAGTGTGTCCCATGCCCAATGTTCAAAGCCGTCAAGTTCGCTGATAGCGACGTTGTGCAGCCAAATGACATTGGACTAGCTTTGTACGACAACCCTGTTGGGCAACTGGCGTGGATCGCCGGGAACATTAAGCTATGTTCGTCTTCATCTACTTACACCTCTCATCATTATCGATCAGACTCATGTTCTTTTATTCGCACAGGGTCGGACCCCCGCGCCGGAACCCCGCCTTCAGTGCTCAACAACACGGCGATTTTGACTTCTATCTCCCTCTACTATCTCACCGAATCATTCCTATCCTCCACATGAATATATGCACAGAATCCGAACAGCGTCGGCCCTGTGTACACGAAAGCAGACACGGACGCGCCAATACTGTTCACCCAGTACAAGTACAATGTTGGCATGTGGCCGCAGGAATGCGTTGCGAAAGTCGGGAATCTTGTCTCGTATAAAGGTGTGGCTTTTGCACAGTTGGTTGTTCAGTACACTGATTATTTCAGAGCACGACTTCGGAGGGCATTTCGCAGGGCTGGATAACCCCCCGGCTCTCATCGAGGACATTCGGGAGATGGGATTATACTTCAACGCTTAGTTAAAAGATGAATACGCGCAGATACTTAGCATGTGGCCCCTGTATTGCGCAACGACTTGTTTCAACACATAGCACGTGTCCGCGTTTTTGCAGCATCGACAAAGAGGTTGGAAAGGATCATTGGCCATACCCTATATAATTCATACCTGGACTCTTTGGAATTCCTGGTTACGGCGCGTAGATGAATAGAATATATATCGCGTTGCTGAATTGATTGAGAAGACGCAAATACAAGGTGAAAGTGCAGGTGAGCGACGGACGGCGGCTCTCCGACGACCACTGGCACTGCTACGCGAACTGAGTATAGATACAAAAAAAACGGGCGGAGATCGCAGAGTCGGTGCTACGTCCGTCAACCAAGCCGTCTCAAAGGCCCAAAATACAGTGACTTGTCTATGTTCATAGTTAAGTTGATGTCGCTCGACATGGATGGGATCACAGCCCAGCAGCAACATTGGGCAATATTCCCAGATTTCAGTGCAGCTGAGGTGCAACTCAGTGTAACTCAACAAAGTTTTGAATTACAAAGCAATTGGGCTGAAATTGAAAGCCGAAATTAGTGGAATCAACTCCAATTTCCGGCGGATTTAATCTCAATTAGATACTTACTTTGGGCTTCGAATTGCACCCTTGTCACTACTCTCGTCTCCGACTTGCCAAGGTAGCCTGATTAATAGTCCTCTTTTATTTTATTTTATTTTATTTTATTTTATTTTATTTTTCTTTCTTTCTTTCTTTCTTTCTTTCTTTATAGCCCCAGGGTTTACCAATATAGCTAAGACTGCGTAGCACGGGAAATAGGGGCAGAATTATGTTTGTTCTAACCCTCCAATAAAGTAAAGTAAGCTTAAGAGTTCGAGATTTCCCCCCTCATGCTAAACGCGGCATCATCTCAATCTAACTGCGCCGAAATTTGCCAATCAGGGGTTTGATTCGAATTCTCGGCTTGCCAGCTCCGATCTCCCTTATCTTCAACTCGCCATGCTCCATTCAGAGGCATTTTCAGCTTGGATAACCGTCGATGGAAAGGAAACCACCGAATACGACGTCAAGACATCGGAGGTCGAAAAGACGGTGACTTGCTATATCGCATCCCAGCTGGGGAAGGTCGGTATAACGACTTCCCATCGTATGTATAGTATGTCAACTAATGCGATGGCTAGAAATTCGTCGTCAATTGGACGAATGCGGCATACCGCCACCCCACGATGGGCAGCGTCGAGATTGACGGAGACAAATGCGGGGGAATTGTAATGCATGCCACACACCGAGGCACCCTGCCGGAAACTATATGCCATAATGGAATTTTGACGGGAAACAAGCTAAGACCCTTTAAATTTGGTTCCTTGGAACTCACAGGTCAGATTTTCTCCCTTTCTTCATTGTTCTTGCGTTATATTGGCTATCTGCAGACGATGAAGCCTTCGATGGCGAATCACATCACGCAGTCACAGTGCTCACTATCGAGGCAATTGAAATTACGGAGCGACGAGGTGGGCCTTTCAAAGCGAAGAGCCAGTCACTCTCGGCTGGCACCAAGGGGCGCCAACGCGCGAAGAAAGTCCACGAACGCTCCAAGAAGGCAGCTCACCACCGGACGACGTTTGTGAACGCCGCTCGGAATTTTCACATGCACCCTAACTCCCCCGCAGGCTGGGGAAGGCCGAGACGCTTTCGGAGCGTGAAGAAATCCTCTTCATTAAACGCACCGCTCCCGGTAAGAAGCTGGCCAAATTTGTTTTTCAGTACCGACCCCTGGGTGTGTACCTTCCTGCACTGGCAAGGTATTGCATTCTTAAATCGCATCGCGTTCAGCCATCCTGCGGGCCGGCGGAATCGCACCCATGCCAGATAAAAGTGAACGGGAGCCTTCTGCCAAGACCGAGCGCCCAGAGATACCCGATGAAGACTTGGAAAAAATACGCGTAGGTCGTCTCTGGCTTTCTCCTTGCCTTAGGTCCCAGACGCATGTTTTTTTCCAGGCGGCAGAACTGGTGGTGCTGCAGGCAACAGCAGCGTTGGCCGCGCTGAAAGCCAAGGTGGAGAAGGAGAAGAAAAAGAAGCGGCGCGTGAAGCGCGAGCTCGAATCGGATGATCTCTTGAACCGGAACAAGAAAGTAAAGCTGGAGGCAAAGGAAGCTTTGTATTAGGCGAGATCATCGACTTGCCGATGCGTCCATTTTCCTTTGTATCGGCTGACGGGCTCATCGCAATGCGAGTCTGGTATCTTTATATTGTTGTGAGTCTTTCCCGGTACCGGAAAGAGGCCGAGACGAGGATTCTTGAGGAATCGCCCTGCGCGAAACAATCATAGTACATGTACACAAGCGAACGGCGGGGGCTCTCCCAAAACGAGATACCGATGATAGTAGATCACACAGCGATCCTCGTCCAAAACAAGAGAGAGAAACAGTCAAGAAAGAAGCTATGTCAAGTCAATAACCTCCCCAGAGATAAACAGTCGTTTCTCCTCCCGTTTTACCCTCTTGCTCGGCTGTGTCAAGTCGATGTCAGCGCTGGCTTCAAATTCGCGCTTGACAGGCGGTTTCTTCTCCTTTTTCAAGTGCCTGGCTTCCAGCGCTTTCAGTTTATCCTGGGGTTCAAAGTTATAAAGTGTTCTTGGGTAGCGGTAGCGAGAACGACTCACACGTAGATTCTTCTCGTCCTCGGCGTCGGGATCTTCATCCGTGGTGAGAGCGCAGGGGGGATCGACGGACATTTTCCTTTTATTTCGAGGTGGCAGCGGCGCAATTCCATTCGCCTGCAGGATATCTGAATAACGAACGAAATCAGAGCAGAATTTCCACCGAAGGCGGTGCGTACCCATCGGCCGATATTTGAAGTAAAATTTGACGAGGTCTGGGCCCGTGCGCCGCCCGTGTACGAATAACTGGGGTTTTCCTAACCTCTCTGCTGTCGCAAGTCTGGGAAAGTCAATGCAGCGTCGCCAAGGGCGTTGGGGGAACATGCGAACGTTATCTGTTGCGTCACCGCTTTTTTCGCGCGCTCGTGCACTTTGATCTCGGAGAGTGGCTTCAACAGCGGCGGGGCTACGGTTCGTTGAGGAATTAGAGCCGGATATATGTTCAGCTCTATAACACCGAGTGCTGGATGAGATGAGCCGCCTCCCAGAAAGGCGTCATCATCTGAGAGCCCCGTCATGACAATGCAGAAAGCAAAAAGAGCAGGGAGTCTCACCCGTGAGTTCCAAAGACGAAAAAACAAACGGCTGGATCATAGTGCCGTCCGTGACTCCTTTCTTTTCGGCGGTCGTTGGTAGGGTGTGACCACGGATGATTCTTCCCCCGCACGGTTTCCCGTCCATCTTGACGTGCCCCGAAGTGTCATGATAGTAAGATGTGTTTTTCCAATGGACAGAGAATTTCTAGATTTCGTAGTAGTTAGTATGCAACCCAGCGGGCGACTCAGCATGAAAAAAACATGAAGTACGACCTTGCCCAATTCCGAGGCGATCCAGCAAGTAACCGTTTGCTGGTCATCAGAGGTCTCGACAGCGTATTCGGCAGCTTCTCGTCCATCGATGGACACCCAAGCAGAGAATTTTGTTTGAGGATGGTGCATGGTGGGGAAAAGAGATTGTGGCAGGCAAGTGGCAGGAAGAAACACGTCTGGTCACAATGTAACACTAACTTCACGCGTTTGATTGCCCTTGTGATTGCCGTCCCGGCGGCACCCAGAAGGATTGTTTCCGGATGCATAGGTCCGGTGCATTGAATTCCTTTCTCTCTAAGAGTCGCCACGAATAATCCCCAGCCCTTTTACACGCCAATTAATATTGGAGACGACAAAAGTTTGCGATATGATACAGATGTGGGTGTTACGAAAGTTGTCCGAGTCAATGCAAAGTCGTTGCAAGGTCCTGGACTCCCACTTTTCAAGAATTATTCGCCTCAAAAACCACATTCCCCGCAACCTCACGCTGCGCCTCGGAATCTGCGGTGAAAAGTACGTGCAGAGGGCGTGTATGGACTATCCCAGCCGAGAACGGAGCAAGAGGAAACGAAGGAGGTGGAAACTTGAAGAAGCAGGAGGCCAGGAAGTTGAATATGGAAGCGAGGTACTACTAGAATAATTTATTTCGTTTGAAGAGCATTTATTTTGGACCTCGGTGGAAATTCGGAGGAGCGGAGCAACCCGGCGAACCTACAGAGGTCGCAAACTTCGAAAAAAGCGAAGACCTCGTATAACCAACACTTCGGCCTGTATAGACGATGTTTGCGATGTAGGTGCATAAGGTAAAAAGCCCAGGAATGGAGCAAGGGAATACGAATGCAATGGCGAAGCGAAAGGGGAGAGAGGCCGGGAATTTGGTTGAAGCTACGAAGGCGAGAGGTCCTCCTGAATCTCAACCAACATCACCGTTAGATGTTGTAACCCACGGGATGCCGTAATTGCGAGACTTGAGTTGCTCTCCGGAATTGAGCCAGCAGAGGTTCAGAAGGGTACAAGGTGAGCGGCCAGACTCGCAGACTCGCAACACATTAATCCAACCACGAACTATGATTTCGGTACATGTACATACTTTGAGCATTATAAAAAATATTCCGGCAGCTAGGAAACATCTAAGGATGTCGACAACAATTGGGAGGAATGCGCCTACCGTTCCACTCGCATTTAGAGCCGCCTGATCCCTGGGGCCGTCCCGCAGATTTTCAGGCGCGTCATAAAACACGTTAAAATGCATGCTGCCGCCTGGCCCCACTTCCAAGACGCTGGCGGCGTTTCCCGCGCGATAGCCTGCGGCGCATGTGTCAGTAGAGAAAGAAAGCGAGAAGGAGATGCGCGACAGTAGTTTGGGGCGGACCACACGGTCGAGAGATGCCCGCCAAAGATCGTCGCGTAGCCCTCCATACACAGCTGGTGCGCGCGCACGATGTGCGACATTCGGTTTAGCTCGAGAAATTTGTGGACAATACCTGAGCCGAAGGTGTATCCCGCACCGCTAATGGTCAATTAATATTGTGCCCTTTCGGCAATGCAATGGATTGGCGGCCCACCGAGGAGATATTGCAAAATCTTCCCGTTCTTCGTCCGGATCCGACCTGAGAGTAAGTTAGTTCTCTTCGAGCGCATTTAAGTATAGTAGAGCCCACCACATGAGGTCCGTTATTGGACCGTCCGCTGGAATTTCTGTGCGGGGGATCAGACACAATCCCCAAAATTAAGTCGGGTTGGAAACCTCGAAATCGGTCAATAACTTTTATTTGGTCTATAGAATGGATCGAGGGGGAGAGACCTGCCCGTACGTCTTAAACCTGACGGAAATTGTGAAGATGAATGGACTTACCGCCGTGCACACAAAATACTTCATTGTCGATCACGGCTGCCAGCGGGAGAAAATCAAACATGTCGGTAAAGTACGTCCACGGACGCGAGGAGCCGTATTTCCGGGTGCACTCCATGTAGAAACCATAAGTCTATGAAGGAGTTGTCCGTCGTTGGAGTAGCCACGCGAGGAAAAGGACGAACCTGGGTCACTGCTCGGGACTCGTGATTACCCCGGATCAGTTGGACTCTGGCAGGATATCGTAGTTTGAGGCACGTCAAGAGAGACATGGTCTCGACGCTGAATAATCCCCTGTCCACATAATCGCCTACGGCTCACTTGAGTCTCAGAGTCAATATTCGCGCGGTCACACGCACCAAGGAACACGTAGTTGGTATCCGGCGCAAAGCCACCCACGCGAAAGAGCTCCAACAAGTCATAGAACTGGCTGTCCATTGAGCACGAACACAGTGAAAAAATGTGACTTGGTTGCTGAGAACTGCGACGTACCCGTGAATGTCGCCAACGATGCTTACTCCCCCGCTGACATGAAGTACATTTGACTCCCGCATCAGCACCTCTTTGGTTTTCGAACATATTTCGCGCAGGAGGGACTCATGGAGGATTTGCTTCCGTAGTAGCTGCTCAATGCAGTGGTCGAGGTCGAACATGACTCGAAATGATCGGTGACGAGCTCGCAAATCATGTGATTTCAACGGTCCGCACCATCCGCCCGAATTAAATTATAATCCTGTGTGGGTTGCAGTTGAAATCGGTCGAGAGGTCTGTTCGTAAATTTCATAACTGATGCAAACCCAAGGAGATGGAGGACCTACCGCCGTGCACTTAACTGCTGATCACGGCCGCCACTGGCCAGCGACGAAAATCGAACATGTATATATGTACACGAGCGAACGGCGGCGCGCTCTGCCCAAATAACTTTGATACGGATCCTCCAGTCCAACGGCCAAAGACACCCAACTACTGGTCATGTCAAGTCAATAACCTCCCCAGAAAGAAACGGTCGCTTCTCCTCCCATTTTACCCTCTTGTTCGGTTGCGTCAAGTCGATGACAGCGTCGGCTTCAAATTCGCGCTTTACGGGCGGTTTCTTTTCCTTCTTTAAGCGCTTAGCTTCCAGCGCTTTCAGTTTATGCTGGGATTCAAAGTTGGAGCATCTCCGGGTCGGCGATGGTGAGAACGACGTACGCGTAGGTTCTTCTCCTCCTCGGCATCGGTAAGATCTTCATCGGGCGTCGCACGCGGGGGATCGACTGACGCTTTCCGCTTGGGCCGAGGCGGCAGTGGCGCGATCCCGTTTGCTTGCAGGACATCTAGGATATGGAAATATCACTTCAGCGAGGAACGGCGGAACCAGGGCGCACTTACCTATCGGACGATATTTGAAGCAAAATTTGACCAGGTCTGGACCTGTGCGCTGACTGCTACAGAACACCTGTTGTTTCGCAAGCTTCTCCGTTGGTGCCAACCTAAAACAGACGGAATATTTAGGGTACTCAATCGAGATAATTATGAGTAAGGTAGCGGACATGATCTGCTGGGTGACGGCCTTCTTGGCGCGTTCGTGCACGTTCATTTCGGAGAGAGAGGCACCTATAGCTGGGACGTTGCGCTGGGTAACTCGAATCGGAATAATACACAACTGTATGACACCAAGCTCTTTGTGCAATGACTCGGAGCCGCCTAGAAAGGCGTCGTCGTCTACGGAGCGGGAAAAGGACCAAAATGACCGAGGCACAAAGATGAGAAGAGGGATATCTCACCTGTGAGATCCAAGGACGAGAAAATAAACGGCTGGAGGCTTGTTTCACTGTCAACCCCAACCTTCTTCGCACTTTTCGGCGCAGAGGACCCATAGAGAATTATTCCCCCACACGAAGTCCCATCCGTATTGACGTGCCCGAGCGTGTCATTGAAGTAGGACGTGTTTGTCCAGTTCACGGAAAACCTCTATCCAGGGTGTAGGTGCACTAAGGAAGTATAGAGCGGGAGAGAAGCATTGGGACAGACCTTCCCCAACTCGGAGGGGATCCAGCAAGTAACGGTTTTTTGATCCTCGGATGTCTCAACATCGTATTCGGTGGCTTCTTTCCCGTCGATGGTCACCCATGCAGAGAATCCGGTGTGATGGTGCATTGTGGCGGAAAAGTGGATTGGGGTAGATTGTGGTGGCAAAAAGGAAAAAGGGGAAGAAAGCGCGCTCGGTCACACTGTGACCGTGACTTGTCGGAACGCAGTCCGGCCCGAGGAATCTGATGGCCATGTTACAAGTCCGTGGATTCTGCTGCTGAATTCTGATGCATGAAAAATATGAGAAGGAAATTCGAGGTGTATGTATATAACTATTTTAGGACGTAGACGGTCACTATTAGCACAGCTGCGGTCAAATGATCATGGTAGCAGTATAAAATACAACGAGTAAAGTAGAATTTCGACTGAGCAAGTGATTAGCCTCGCTGAGAAGTTTCAAGGCCAATATTAACTATGAATAAACACTGTGGTCTCGGACTACAAATGTCAGACACTCACTACACTCACTACTAAACCTCAAGTCAAGTCGATGATCTCTACCGGGATACAAGGTTCGTTCGTGTTCACCTTTGTCTTCTTCCGGTTCTGCGGCGTCGAAGGATTGGGGTTTTTTTCCTCCTTTACCAGCCTGCGCTCCATTACCCTCAATTTCGCCTGGAGAACTGAATGACTTTGGGGGAAAGGGCGACAGAAATTCAGCCTCACCTTCAATCGCAACGCCGGCTCCACCGTCAAATCAATGATGTCCTCCGCGCGGGGCTTCTTCTTCTCTTCGAACAACTTTTTCTCCCGTGTATTTAGACAAAACAGAAAAACTTAATGAGGTAAACAGCCCACCTGTATGATCCCGACTTCTCCTACGCTGATGCCGTCTTTCGTGTAGGGTGTCTTCTCCTTTTCAACCAACTTGGCCTCCGGCATATTCAGACTTGAAAGCATGGGTTTCAATTAGAGAGACGACCCACCGGTATGTTCCCGACTTCTCTTGCGTCCGCTCGACTCGGATTCAGCGCGCTCGGCAGATCCACAGACGCCTTTCGCTTCAGGCGAGCTGGAAAGGGTGCAATCCCGTTCGCTCGCAGGACGTCTGAGCGGCACAAAATTTAAATAAACAGCACCCCGAACCAGTATAGGATAGTACACAGCACGCACCCATTGGACGATACTTGAAAATAAAATTGACGAGGTCAGGCCCAGTCCGCTGACACGAGACTGATACGCGAGGCTTAGGCAGCTTCTCGGATGTAACCAACCTACGACGGGTCAGGATTCATTCCCAATCGAAAAGATGTTCGCAAACGTTGTCCTGTGCTGAGTAGCCCCTTTCTTAGAGGTTTCGTGCACTATGATGTTGGGAAAGGACAGGGACGATGTAGGGGGGCCGCACTGCGTGACTTGAACGGGGTAAATGACGAGTTGGACGACACCGAGATCCTTGGGGGCCGGGCCGCCCAGGAATGCATCATCATCTGAAGCAGGGTCATCGTAATGTACGAATACGGAGGGATGGATCTTACCCGTCAGTTCCAAAGCCAAAAACGCGAAAGTCTTCGTCGTCACTCCGTCCGACATTCCCGTCTTCTTCACCGCTTTCGGCACGTCGCGGCCGCGAATGACAACGCCTCCTGGTGTATTTCCGTCCATCGTGACGTGCCCGACGGTGTCCCCGTAATAGGAACTGTTTCTCCAATGCACTGAGAAAGTCTACGCGTTCATATAAGGAGCCGCTGGAAATACTTAGTATTTAAGGTGTTACGGACCTTCCCGACTTCCGAGGCTATCCAACCACTCAAGGGGGGATCGGGATTAAAATTTCGGATATGGAGTCGGGGGGAGGGGGGTCCCAGGGAAGGCTTAAAAAAACTTTTCACTACATGTTTGGTTTGGAGTAATAGGGCATATAAAATGCTGGGAGAGTCAGCGTGGGTGGCAAGTGGGTGGTAAAGGACCCCCCAAAGGCCACAACGGCCTCGGACTGGGGTTTGAAGTCCCCAATAATGATAATTGCCCTTGGAAATAGGCAGGTGAGGAATAACATTGTCATCAGAAGACACTGTAGCTATACACGAATGTTGAAGAGATGAATTCCGTGCAAGTTGCGCGAGGTCGCGATGGCCTTGGTTGGATTCGGAAGCTGTCTATCAGGTGGCGGTGAAGCTGCACATGACTCGGAGGTACGGCCCGGCTCCAGGGGTGCGAATCACCTGCCTTATATAGAAGGACCGGGGGGAGGGGGGTCCTGGGGAGGGCTGAAAAGAGTATATAGTGCATGGGTCCTTTCGCTTGGCATCAAGAAGCAGCGGCGCCAACGGAAGCTGTCCCGCTCGCGTCGGGAATAGGGCCGGAACGTCGTGCCGACGGCCTATCAGCCCCGAATCTGATCCGGAGCCGGTGTTAAGCTTTCACTCGCCTTTCCTGCCATGGCAGTGCCTCAACCTTGGTACATATGAATTATCTCTCGAGTCTCCGGGTCTCAAACTCACATTATTTATTCATTCCACCATGATTTCGAGGGTGGATGACATTGTCTAGTTGTCAAGACACCGACCGAATTCTCGTAGTGCGGACTCGGAGTCCACCATGTTAATTCACAGCTCAAGATAAGACTCAGCATGAAATTAACTCAACGCGGATGCTCGCGTCTTAGTGCAGAATTTGATTTGAAGCTACTGCCAGTGCATATGCTAGTTTAAAGGTCACTTCCCCTCCAATAGCTGTTGTGGCATTTGACACAACTTGTGCATGAATTTCTCCAGAATTCCCCTGAGGCAAAGGGCCACAGTAGAGAAATCAAAATTCATTCAATCCAAGGCTGTAATGTTTGCCCTGCCTTTGTATCGAAGAAGTGTTGCCAGGAACTGTAAAATCTGTGCAAAACTGCGACCTGGCCGACGAGGAACATTCATTCATCAGGCTGGCATCAGTGTGCTTGTTTTGATATTTCAATCCACCTCAATTTTGCATTGGTCTGAGTCAGGACCTCCGCTGCTTACGTGAATTCGAAACAGGCAAGCGACGAAACACCGGAGACGAAATGAGGCGCTGGAGAGGACGCCGAATGAGCTCGGCAGCCAGCCGAACGGTCGGGGCGCAAATCCAGACTGCGGCCGACTTTCTGGCAGGACTTCCCTTCTGATACGTAATACCCGAAAAGACCCATGCACCCTCTCCTCGGCTGAAAGAAACTTTTCGACCCTATATCCGTTTTTCGGATCCCGATTCCCCCTTGCAACCACTGACTGATTTCCCGGCATATGAAGTTTCGACGTCGTACTCAGCGACTTCTTTTCCGTCGACCATGATCCACGCTGAAAACTCGCTCCAGCGAAGCATGGTCAAAACTGGAGGTGGTGGGACCCGAGTTGAACACTGGTTGAAAAATTTTACGTCAAAGTTGAACATATTTGCACGTGACTTTCACCGATCGAACATTCCCGAAAAAAATGCATACCGAAGGCATTACAGTGCACATCGTGGCAAGTAAAAAAGCTATCAACTGGGAGAGGGTATTTCTACATTATGAGAGTGCGTATGAAATTTATCCCGTCTTCGGGAGGACAAGTATTGAGTATAGCGGTTGGTTCGAGCCTCAATCAGGCGCAAAAAGGACAGATGCAAATGGGTTCTGCCAAGCTGATAAGCATCGAGCAAGAGCTCAGAAAAGACAACTCACCACGTCAAAATCTACCAACGGGACGCCTCCCACCATCTAGCTTCGCCTTCTTGCGGCTCGGCCCCGCAACAGGCGGAATGTTTTCTTCTTCCTTGACTCGTACCTTCTTTCCCTTCATAGCGCGTTTTGCCTCGAGGGCATCCAATTTGGCCTGCACACAATGAGAAGTCTGAGTGAGGTCGAAGTGATCTACGCACACGAAGCGCAAGGATCTCCTCCAGATCGTCATCATCTGGCGTCGGCTCGCGCGCCGGAATCTCGAGGGCAAGCGGCCTCTGGAGCTGGGGCGGGAGAGGGGCGATTCCATTTGCTTGAAGTATGTCTGGAGTAGAAGGATCGTAACATGGGATTGGAATGAAGGGATGGACTAAGCGTACCGAGCGGACGATATTTGAAGGCGAACGTGACGATGGGTGGGCCGATAAAACGATGAGAAACGGCAACTTGAGGCATCGCGAGGAGCCTGGGCTCCGCCAGTCTATAAAGCGCGAGGGCAACTATCAGCGAAGTGGGCCATGACGAGGTAGTCGCGCGACTCACTTGATTTGGTGCGTGACGGCCGTCTTGGAGCGCTCGTGGATCTTGATGTCCAGAATTGGGGCGGTGGGCACTACGGGAACGAACCCAATGACTTGGATAGGGCAAATCACGACCTCGATGAGTCCAAGTTTTTCTTGACCGGCGGAATGTCCCAGAAACGCGTCATCATCTATCAAGGGTCAGAAAAGCCTAAAGATGAAGAGCGATGCTCACCCGTCACCGCCAAAGGCGCAAAGGTAAACTGTCTGACGCTTGTCCCATCCGTGACTCCAGTGTGGATCGCGCAGATGGTAGAGGGACCATAGAGCACGCGACCGCCGCAGTCTTTCCCATCCATGAATACGTGGCCCGCGGTCGTTGTATTCATCCCCGTGTTCCTCCAGCACACCGAGAACGTCTACAGTCAATCAGAACTGGCGAAAGAGACTGAGATTGTGCGCTTACCTTGCCGACTTGCGAAGGGATCCAGCAGGTAATCGTTCGTTCAGGTTCGTAGAATTCGAGGCTGTACTCTGCTGCCAGGATGCCGTCGATTTCGATCCAGGCAGAAAATCCGTTGGCTTGAAGCATGGTGGTCGGTGGAAGAGAAGACGACGCGGGGGGTAACAACTCACGTGTACTTACTACATGTAACTCTGTCACCCAGGTTGACTTTTCGCACAGTCCGGCTTTAACCAGTTTGCATCCAACCCTTCGAGGTGTTCAACGCTGAGGAACCCGAGAACATCTAAGCAAATTCTGTACGGATGCTACGAATATTTCTCTGTCGGAAAAATCGAAAACACCAAATAAGGCCGAACATGGGCGTATAAGGTCAAATCAGGCCATCAGGTTTGGATGGCACTTATAAGGTTCAAAAACCCCCGGAAAGGGGCTTGTCAGCCTGACGAACCTGATCAGGCTGACGGGCCTGATAAGGGCATTTTTGTGGCTTTTCGCAAAAGGTTCTGACTATTCTTACATAGCTTTCAGTCATTCAGTGCTCTTCCAGGCGTTCTTTACGATTTAATGCTATGTATATGATATTACGATATTTAATTTATGTATACTAAAGACTGCGAAATTATTCACAGCAAACCTGGTTCACGTTGGAAGGGCACCAATCGAGTTTTGTACCTTGTTCGGCCCACCGGTTTACCCTTGTACCATCTCAATTAAACCCGTTTGACTTTGCGGTTTCATTGTTTTGATGCATCTGGGTGCCGTAGTCACATCGAAAGGTTATTGACAACACTTGGGTTCATTTTTTTTTCATTCTTGGGAGGGGGGATCTGACAGAGCCTGACCGGCCCTGATATGCTTGAACATTTGACCTGACACGGTCTGATCAGGCCTTACAAGCCCGTCAGGTCTCGTCAGCCCCTGATAAGGCAAAATCGATTTTTCCGACATCCTATCGCGAATCAATGAACCTACACATTTTGGAGATACGATCCAAACAAAAAACGAGACATACGTTCATAATAACTTCGTAAAGTCAACACGTAGACATTCTTAATTTGAGGCTAACATATCTAGTCCAAATCTTACAGTTTCATTCTACGGACGAGGAGTGGTCAGCTTCCAGTTGACGGACAAAAAAAAATTGCACGATCAGGACGGGCGCGGGGAAATTAATGCGAGGAATGAATCGGGAAGCTGGGGGTTGGTGAGATAAATATATAAGATATGTATGTAACTGTCGGAGACGTGCCAGCCAGCGGTGCTACAAGAAAACCTAGCTAATTTGCAAGCAGATCTGGATCCTCTGCTATTGCCTCCAGGCTTTGTGGGAGGCAACCAGTTGCCGGTCAGCCAAGTCCGCAGGAACCTCTCGATACGATGTTCTGATGATATACAAACTAGGAAAAATGAGGGACAGGAATTTAGCGACGGGTCACAGTTCGTCGATGGGAGAGAATCCAACACAGAATTGGCGTAGGCTGTGCTGGGCATTCACGCTACGACGCAGTGCGTGATCCTCGCAGACGAAACAAGGTTTCGTAGTTGGACTGCCAGAATTGTGTTCCGGAGAGTTAAGATATAGAGCTATAAGGATAACGATTCCACGCAAATGATCATGTCAAGTCTATCCCCTCCCCGGGAATAAATACCGGCTTCCTGTCTTCGATCTTTATTCTCTTCTTGGGCCGCGTCAAATCGATGATATCCGTGTCGTCCTCGGCCTTGATCTTGCGCTTCAAGTTTTTCGGGGTTTTCTGCGCCTGTTTGGCGCGTATCTCGCTGAGTCGCGTCTGAAATGCGAGCGGCGAATTAACGAGCAGGCAGAGCAAGCCGGAGGAGCGCGGCTGACCTCTAACAGTCGGGCCTCCTCAGCATCGGAGTCCTCCTCGTCGCACTCGGGGCTGGCCTTCCGTTTCCTTTTATCGCGGAGCGGCGGCGCTGTTCCATTCGCGCGAAGCGATTCTGGAATGAATGGCACGGTCGTAAGAAAAATGAGCTCAGAACGAAGGCACGCACCGAGGGGCCGATACTTGAACGAAAAGGTGATTATCCGCTCAGTCCATTTGCAGCGGACGACCTTTGCGGGCTCTCGGAACACCGGTTCGCAAAATCTGCGGATTTAAAAAACATAAGAGATCCCGGCGGCGATTTAAGCAAGCCACAAACGAGATTTGTTGCGTTGCGGCCTTTTTCGCGCGCTCGTGGATTTTCTTAGGCGGAGGGGCGGCCCTGCCATGCCATGTTGAAGCGTCATCGACCCGTCGGACTCTCCAAATCTCGAGGTCAATCGTGCCTAGCTTTTCCGCTGGGTTGCATTCCAAAACCGAGTCGTCGTCTGTACAAAGCAACTGAGCCGAGGAAGGCGTTCTGAGACGGTGCACACCGAACCTGTCATATCCAGAGAAGAAAATATGAAGGGACGCACCGACGTTGTCGTCTCGTTGATACCCGCCATGGACGTGCTGGTCGGGCGCGTCTCCCGCGCAAGAATCTGCCCGTCGCAGTCGTTTCCGTCCACCAGGACCCGGCCGCCAGTCATCCCCGCAACCGAGAGATTCGACCAATGGACCGAGAATTTCTGGAGAACCCGTCCATCCCGATAAGAAGCTACGCATGAGGGCCGCCACGGACCTTCCCGACTTCGGAGGGGATCCAGCAAGTCGCTGTCTTGCCTGCGGTTTGGACGTCGAATTCTGAGGCTTTGACGCCGTCGATCGCGATCCAGGCTGAGAATCCGTGGCTTTTTGGCATGGTAGAGTGCGCCAGAGTCGCCAGAACAAAGAGATTGCGCTTCAGAAAAGAATAGGAGTGGCTTAGACGCGTCGAGTCACACGGCATGGAAAAGTGACCCATCTGATGGCATCACCAAGGTCATGACTCCCGGCCCGAAACCCCTCAAAGCCATTTTTTGCTTACGGGCTGCTGAAGGAAGAAATAATTACAATGTTAGAGTAGAACATTTGAACCTCATTTCCTCGTAAGTGGGACGCGTTTGTTTAATCAAACGAACAGTTGCAACCCCATGCGTCACTACTTATAACGTCTCTTCCCTCCTGCGGCCCACATCCTTCCTCCATACGCCTCTTAGCTCCTCATCAACACCCCCTCCCCGCCGTCGCTCAACCTCGCCTCCCTCCCTTCACCCTGGCGCACTCTCCACTCTCCTTACTTCTACCACCACTCGCCGCCCGCCTCCACTACAAATTTTAACATCTGTGTTTGGCGCCACATCACCGAGCTCGCCGACGCTCCGCCCCACGTGATCATGCCCGATGTTCAACGTTCAACTAACACGCCAGTTTAGCGGATGTTCGACGAGTCCTCGAGTCTCGTATGTTCCCATTTCATCCGTTCGAACCTCGTAATAGCTTGAAGCCCGCAAAGCTTCTCAGTTTCCACGAACCATCCCTGCGCGTTCAAAATATGATGCCCCGGATGCATCGACGGCGCGAAGCGCCCCCTCCAAATTTTGATCTGATATCTGGACTTCCCACCGCCGAGTCGATGAGCACTCAGTACGTTTGAACCAGCTCTTTTCCCAACGAACTTCTTGGCCTAATCCATCCCTCCATAAGATCGGCTGCATTCAAAGACGCGTCGGCGGCGCTGCACGCCGCCCTTGGAATTATTATTCGATATTTGGAATTCCCCCGAACCGTGCTTCGCGCTCGCCGGGACGCACATTATCCTCTGGGCAGGCGAATTTTCTTTGGTTTTTTGGTGTTCCCGCGAACAAACATCATTGGTATGTTCAATTCTTCCATGTATCCAGTCTTCGTACTCACCGCGAATCCTGAGAACCTCCGCCAAGATCCCGGACGCGTCGGCGGCGCGCAGCGCCGCCCCTGAGGATATTATTCGCTATTCCGCCTTCCCGCGACCAACGTGCCATGCATGTCGTTCAACTCTTGATGTAGCGCGTCCCTATACTCATCAGGACTGTTTAGAACCTCCGCCGCGCTTCCTGACACGTCGGCGGCGCGTAGCGCCGCCCTTCCAAATTTTATTCAAGATTTGCACGTCCCGCGAACCGGTTCATCTGTACGACGCGACACGCGATGCCTCCAGGGCGCGGATGGCGCGCAGCGCCGCCTCGCACAAATCTTTCTGAGTTCCCGCAAACCATATCGCACGTATGTGGTTGAGCCTCCTGTACCCCACTCTTTGTACTCACGGCAACCTCGCAGGCTTTCCGCTACACTTCCCCGCGCGTCGGCGGCGCGTAGCGCCGCTCTCAAAAATATCATTCCATAGTTGGACTTCCCGCAAGCCGCTACACCTTTCTCGCGTGACGCTCGATGCTTTGTCGGAAAAATCGAATTTGTCTGATCAGGTCCTGGCGAGACCTGACCGACATATGAGGGCTGATCAGGTTGGCTAGGAGGCATATCAGGGCTGGTCAGGTTCTGGTCAGGTTCAGTCAGATCCCCCCCTCTCCGAAGATGAAAAACATCGGAGGAGGAGGATAGGACAAGAATAGAATTGCCTACATTGCCGGATTATGTTGAAATAATGGGTTAGAGAGTGTTGAATGAGTCGAAATTACCAAAATACTGAGAGGACCCGGTGGCCGGAACATGGTACATAACTCTGGTGGTGTCCTTCGACTGTGCACCCATTATACTAGACTTCTTCCCTAAGTACTTGATCATGTTGTCGTAGTATTTAGATGCAGGGAGTATGAAGAATATGAATATGAATATCAGTATATCAGTAAGTACATTGCCTTCACTTGAAAATGATTGTGCGAGTTAGATAAGGACCCTGTGAAGAGGGTCCAATAGCTTTTTGATTTTGGCTGAGACTCCCTGGTCAGCGCTGATCAGCCTTCATCAGGCTGATCAGGTCGGTCAGGCTGGTCAGCCCTTATAATCGGTTTCTGTTGCTTGTCAGCCGCCCCGAGCCCTGATGGTCTGATTTGACCTGATCAGCGCATGTCACTGCTGGTCAGACAATTTGGATTTTTCCGACATTGCAGCGTGCCGGGGCCGCGGAGCGCCGCCTCGCAAAATTTTATTCGTTTCCCGCGAACAGTAACACCTGTGCGGGTTGGCACACTGTCATCCCACCTCTTTTTACTTACCCCCAATCCATAGAACCTTCGGCACGCTCCCGGACGCGTCGACGGCGCGCAGCGCCGCCCCTCGAAATTCTATTCGATATATGAGCTTCCCGCGAACTCCGTCGTACGCTTGCTGCGCCTACTTCCGCGTTGGCGGCGCGAGGCGCCGCCTTCATCATTTTTATTCGATGTTTGGCGGCCCCGCCATCGAGGTCATGCCAGTATGTCCCATTTGCTCTATGAATGTTCTAATACTCAACGTCCTTCTGCAGAATCCTCCTTACGACTCATTACGCAACGGCGCTGCGCCGCGCCGCCTCTCAATTCTATATTCGATGTTCCGGGCTCCCGCGAACCACATCGCGTGTCGGCAGCTCGGAGCGTCGCCCTGCAATAGTTTATTCAGTACTTCATGTCCCCGCGAGCCACGGTATGCCCCGGAGCGGCGCGCCGACTTTATTATTCCATTTTCGGCCGCCTCGCCACCGACTCCTCACGTAAGTTGTCACATTTCTTCTATTTTCCCTTGCTCAACCTCACACTCAGCATTCTCGCAACACGTCTCGACACGTCGGCGGCGCCTCGCGCCGCCACGGTACATTTATCCGGTATTCGGAGTTCCTACGCGTCCAGCGCCCACATTTTGATCCGATTGTTGGCGCTCCCGCCAATGCGCCGGCACCACGTAAGCGTCATTCATTCATTATATGTCCTCTTGCTCGCCTCATCTTCCTAAAACGCGTCCGCGGCGCGTGCCGTCGCCGCGCAATCTTTATTCGGGTATTTAGTTTACTTCGGTCTAACCCCTGGTGCTCATCTCAACTCCGTAGGTTGTTCGCTGCCCCTATCATCCCGCCCGCGAAGCCGACACTCGTTTTTGACTTCCGACGAGCGCGCCATCACCCCTTCGCTGCCTCCCAATGTGTTTATTCCATTTTGGAGCTTATGCCGCCCGACATAATCTTCTGCCCTCCGACGCCCACTTTGATTGGATTCCCATGAGGCAAGTGTTTCATTTTGTATGCATGCATTCCTCTAACGAGATGCAGATCCTTACGGCGCGCGCCATCATTGTGCGCCACCACGCCGTCAATTTCTTTCAGCATTACAACTCACCGCCGAACACGCATGTGATACTGAGGCAAGTCCGTTCCGCCAGTTCTCGACCCTTTGCTGACTTGGTTTGCAGACTTGGACCATGCTCTTGCATCTCGGGCAGCCCAACACTTCAATTTATAGCACAAGTGTGTTCGCGGTGCTAATTTTCGATACTTTTACAAACTTGAACCAGGTTCGGGCATCTCGGGCGAGTTGTAAAATACCGCCAATTCCAGTTCTCAACGCAAAAACGGTGTTTCGCAACCCTAGAAGTCAGAATTAACTGACCCGCGATTTGCAGACTCAAACTCGCTATTTCTCGCTTTGACCATGATTCCCCGCTTTGGCCACCTGCGATTCCCCGCTTTGGCCGCGCATCCCGACTTGTTATTCCTCGCTTTGACCAGAGACGATCCCTAAATCTGACCTCGCGCACCTTTCTTACATCTATCCACACACCTGTACCTTCGGGACGGAGAGACCATGCCAAAATATTTTTATTATCGTCTTTTTGTTTCGTGGGATGAGGTACTTCACGTATTTAATCTTTTTTTTTTGCGGTATGGCCAACAGCGGCCAACAGCCGGAACAGGGCGGCAGGACGCGGCGGGGGGCGGTAGGTCGGCAGGGGAGGAGTTGAGTTTCCGAATTGGGACTCATACTATCCGCCCTCTTCCAGCCTGGCTTGCTCACCAATCCCACATTGAAGTCTCCCGGTCCTCAAAACCATTTTTGCTTACTGGCCGAAAACATGCTGAAGGTACAAGATATAATGTAAAATATTTACAATGTTATAGTAGAATATTTGAACCCTCGCTGTATTCATGTCGATGGTTCCGCTTTGATTTGTCTGGCCTCCGTAACTGGCTCTGTTTTGACTTCCGCGTGGTTCTTCTTTGCACGCTTCACGGTGAGGGCCTCCAGGCGGTCCTGGACACAACCGCGTCGGCATCAAGTTCAAATGGAAAGAACACACGCAGACCTTTATCCTCTTGGCCTCCTCCGCGTCGCCAGCGTCCAACTCTGCTTCCCCAGCAGCCGATTTAGGTTCGGGACTCCCGGACGCTTTGCGCTTTTCTGAACGCTGAGGCGGCGGGGCTATACCGTTGGCTCGAAGTAGATCTGAAGGAGGATTTCAGTTCCATGTTCGTCGGCAACCCTTCCGCACCTACCGAGCGAACGATATTTGAAAGAGAAAGTCACCAAGGGCGCCTGCCCAATGCGCCGAATCTGCGCGCTTTGCACCTGTGCGTGCTCGACCGCTGCACCAAAGCTATCGATTCTTCGGTGTCGAATAGATGCGGAGGGAGAGGGGCGTTGGAACGTACGCGATTTGCTGGTTCATGCCCTTCTTAGAGCGCTCATGGACCTTCTGCGCCGAGGGTATAGCGATGGCGGACGGCGCTGTCATCCCCCCGGCGCCCCCGACGTCGACTGGCCATATCTCCAATTTAATCAGCCCGAGGTTCGGGTGCGATACAGATTCTAGATACGCGTCGTCGTCTGAACGGATGGTCAGTAGGTGTTCCGCCGAGGGGCGAGCGCCCCCACCTGTGAGATCTAGCGGCGCAAAAACAAACGGCCGCGTCTTGGTGCTGGTTTCCGCGATGCCGTCCATGGACGCGGAGATGGGCCGCGTATCTGACGCTATGGCCTCGAAGCCGCATTTATGGCCGTCCACTTGCACCCCTCCCCCCGTAAGGCCGAGCGCAGATACGTTCGTCCAGTGGACGGTGAATTTCTTTTTTATACTCTGGAGTTAGTAACGCTGGATAAACGGGAGAAATGCCGCCATGTGCGCACCTTGCCGACTTCAGAGGGGATCCAGCAGCTGTACTCCTGCTGGTTCTCCGAAATTTCAACGTCGTACTCTGGCACCTCGACTCCGTCGATAGCGATCCACGCTGAGAACTCGGTCGAATGTAACATGGTCGTCGCTGAGAAAGGGAGGCGGCAAGCGAGGACAAACATGTCAATCAATTTACACGAAGCTGACCGCGCAAAAAAACCTTCTTACCGTCTCACCTCACGGAAAAAACCTTAGAAAAACCTCAAATAACCCGTTCGGATATATATATTATCAGTGACGGCACCGTCCATGATGATCGTCAATGATGATTTTGTTCAAGTGATTTCGAGTCATGCATTCAACCTCGACCGTGCATTGAGCACTCGGAGTCACTTTCCTTCGCAACATCCACGGTACGGTGCAGTTTTTTTCTTCAGCGTGGCCGCGTGGATACATACCGCGGCAACTTGTCTCTTTGGCCGCATTCACTACGATCGACATCCACCTACGTTCGTCTCTACCGGCACCGTTCTTACCGCTACATATTCAGTCGTGATTTAAAGGCCAGGTAAAGCTGGAGATCCAATCTGGACGTTTCCTAGCATGATCTTAACCCTCCATGGTTTGAGGCCGAAGTTCTGGGGTATTCGCGGCTGTACAATGAGGACGCATGGTTATTTCTAGCTGTTTGCCTTCGTACCTCTGTGAGCCCCGTCTTTTCTTCATCTTACCCAGATACTGAAGGAATGCAGGTTTTTCTCTTCACAAACTACGCTTCACCGCTGGCTTCACCACTGGCTTCACCTGCAATTCCTCTATAAGCACCTGCCCAAGCCGCATCGCAAATGAATTAGTATGTTATATATTCCTTGCCTAAGAGTTGCAGTCACTACATACCTTGTTCGTTCCACGGATCTGCTCAATCGGTTCCCATTCACCTTGTAGTTTGTTCCCGATGCACCGCTTCGTGTACCTTGGATTTTTTGTGGTTATAAATTGTCGGACGATCTTCGTAGGCCTCTTTAATACTAGGCCCTACTTCCCTTCTGATCCTGAAACTTACAGATTCATGACTCGGATAAGGACCACCCCCTAAAGACGTTTATCAACGGCCCTGCACACGGTCAGCGACGGGCAGTATGTTACTTGGGCCGACCGCGTGGGCAACTCGGATCAGGGCCACCCCCCTGAAGAACAGTTCTGCGCACCACACCCAACACCATATGTGTTTAAAGTTTAACTACGGGCAGTACGTTATTTGGGCCGACCGCGTGGACAACTCTACTAGTACCGCTAGCTCGAGTCGAATCTCGACCCGTTATTGGAGGTGCAGAAGGCGAACGCGAAAAAACAAGCTCAAGTGAGAGTATGATGTAAGGTAGAGAAGAAACTGGAGTTCTCTTGCCGGACTTGAACGACGCCGTGAAAGCGAGCCCTCGGTTAATTATGTGGTAGATCGGTTAAATACCCTTCCGTGAGTCTATTTATGGTATGACGGATGACTAAAGTCGTTCCCAGCTCCTAGTACATACGTCGTTAAAAGTGAGACCCTCAATCCTCCTTTACAATAACCATCAATGTCCCTTCCTCGCACGATGCGCGCAGTAGTTTGTCCGAGCGTCCCCATTTCGCCATCTCAGCTTGTCTACACAACGACACACCCTACGCCTCAACCCAAGTCTGGGCATGTTCTCATACGGGTAAAAGCGTTCGGACTGAACCGTTCCGAACTGTACACGCGTCAAGGTCTATCTCCTGGGCTTGTGTTTCCTCGAGTCCTCGGCATCGAATGTGTCGGTGTCGTCAAGGATGCGGGTGGCGGGGTTTGGAAAGAGGGGGATGTTGTCGCCGCCATAATGTTAGAATCCCACTTCTATGATCCCATTTCCCCAACTAACACGTCTTTCAGGGGCGGAATGGGAAGGCAGTTCGATGGTTGGTTGAGCTTCCATATAAATGCTGTTGCTACATTGACTTTTTAATCGACATAGGCGGCTATGCGGAATATACACTTGTACCGCACGCATCTGTCTCTCCAGCCATAAAACTCCCTCAATATGTTGGCTGGGAAACATTCGCTGCCATCCCCGAAACTTTTATGACTGGTCAGTGCCGTCTAACATTCGCTCAATCAATACTTACACGTCCACAGCCTGGGGCACCTTGCATTCAGCCCTCAAAGTCACATCCACCGACAGCCTCTTGATTCGCGGCGGCTCTAGCAGTGTTGGCCTTGCATGCGCGGCCCTTGCCAAATCCAGCCTCTTCAACGTCTCAACAGTCATATCCACTACACGCGCTGCCCATAAAGTCGCTTCGGTGAAGGCGAGCGGAGCAGACCACGTCGTCGTGGATACTGGCTCTATAAGTGAAGAGGTCAAAGCGTTGACCAACGGTGTTGGTGCAACCAAGGTCGTAGAGCTGGTCGGCATGCCCACCCTCCAGGACTCGTGTACGGCGCTCGCGCCGGACGGAGTAATCACAATGATTGGCATGCTGTCTGGGGTTTGGAAGTCTGAATTCGACCCGTTTGCTGCGCTGTCTCCGAGCAAGGTGGGTAAATTAAATTAACACTAACAGGATGTGCTAACACTATTAAAAGCATTTGACGATATTCGGCTCAAACACAGTGGACATGTCAAGCGCTCCTATGCAGAAGATTGTGGATGCGGTGAGCACGGGGGAGATCAAGTTGAATGTGGATAAGGTCTTCGATATCGCGAGTGCGGGAGAGGCGCAAGCGTATATGGAGGCAAATTCGGCAGCAGGAAAGGTTGTCTGTCTTGTCGACTGAATAGCGTGGAATTTTAGCATTAAAATTTTGCCAAATGGCATTTATTCTCTACTAGTACTATACCGTCCGTTGTTGAACTCAAAATTTTAACTTGAATGCACGTGGCATGACCATGACTTGGTGTGATGGCCTCTGTTCTGCCCGACCAGCTAACTGAATATTTGAATGACCAGGGAGAACTAAAAAGAACTCGGCGTCTCAAAAGAGGGAGAGAATATTTCACCGACTCACGCAAGCAAGCTCGTAAGCATGGCCCAGAGGTGATTCTTCAATCAATGTTTACCTGTGGCAGGTTTGAGTCGAGTGTGTCGACAGATAGAATGGCATTGGAAGGCACCGCCAACTGAAACCAAACGCCGCATGTGGATCTGTGACAGCAAGGCTCAACCGACCGCCAGCCAAAAGTGTTCTGATGTCTACAACTTGGAAGTTGTCTACATAAATCAAGAAGTGGAGGCACTGAGTACGGTTAGAAAGGTTCTCGAGAAATACATACGAGGCTAACGAGTGTTCAAACGCTCCGTAAACGCACCTGGATCTTCAACGGATCGCGAAGTAAACCGCTGAGCTTTTCAAGTGTGTGGGGCGGAAACGCGTAATTTGGCGGGGATTGACGGCAGGTTCGTTGAGCACCTCTCGATTTCAAGGGACCCGATTACTGAGCTCTGTAAGTGCAGAATAGGCATGGTGTTCAAAGCCGGGACGAGAAGCTGGGGTGCAACAGTTTTCCGTTGCACGCCCACAGCAAATCGTCCACGACATTAACACCCATAAAACTAACACCGGAGGCCCGGGGACGAAGCCGGCTCTATCGACAGCGTGAATATGACTCAAGTCGGTGTAAAGGTAGCCGGTGAGCCTGTGAACTCGGATCCGGACTGGCTGGCCTCTCTGGCGAAGCAAACGGCTCACTAAAATAAAACCACGTTTGAGGAGACGACTCCACAGGAAGAGAGCGCGGCGTGCAATTAAAAAATGAATCATTCCGTGTCAGTGAGATTTCCCCTCGCATTGTGTTCGCCCTTTATCTAGGATGCGTCGCGGATGTACACAAGGGCCCGCAAAAGTCATGCCGCCCCGAATCGGCCGATCAACTCAACTTGGATGAACTCGGAAAAAAAAGCGAACGAGGCTAAAAAAAATGACAACAAGGGGTGCTCAATTCTTAATCCGAACGGGTTCGGTTCGGATTTTTATTCAAAAAATAAGACAACACAAAGAGAGCAAATAAACAAATTTCAAGCTCCGCTTTACGAAGCGTTGATGCACTGACGGGATAACATCGACTCCCGGAGTCCCATGTCAAATCCTGACAGGTCATCAAAGTCTTCGATGGCCCGACGCGACGCGTTTACGACTTTCTCGTGCATGTAAGGACCAGGAAAAAATGGACTGACCTCGGGAATTGGCCATAAGACCCTCTGGAGTCATCCCGAGCCATTCCTTTGGCAATCTCTAGCCAGTTTAATACAGAGAGCTAGAGTACTTCTGAAAATCCCATATGTCGAAAGATCAGTTTCATACATAAGTATTTTCCTCCTCGAACAAGGGTAAATTCGACATCATCCTCGAGTGCGGGGGAGGCCGCCTGAAGGCAGCCGAAGGCCCGCTACAATCTAGATGGTGACTGAATGACTTCGGGTGTATCGCGTCAGCGGATCAAAGCTGTGTCAAGGGGAGTTCAAAATTTGTTTATTTGTTCTCTTTGTGTTGTCTTATTTTTTGAATAAAAATCCGAACCGAACCCGTTCGGATTAAGAATTGAGCACCCCTACAGGTGGGCCACAAACCAAATTTATACAGCTTTTATACAGCTGCGTCGTCGAGCGTATCTCCGTGTTATGTGCCGTCGGGATAATAGATTATCGACTCGAGATACTCCAGCGTCGCCTGCGGAATGCGCTCTAGTACGGCGCATATTGATTATAGTTGATGAAATCACCGCGCACCCTCCCAGCTTGACTGAGCTCCTGATCATCCTCTCCGGTGAAGGACTCAAAAGCACTGTCGGCGTCGAGAAAGGCGTTGTCCATGTCATCGTCGTCCGATACCGTCGACTTGTCCGGATGCAGAGCTGCACCCCGGGATAAAGCTTCAAGAATCGGTTCCACTGAAACAACATACCAGGCCAGTCAAATTTTGGAGAGGTAAACAGGACGCACGCGACGCAGTGTTCCGCGGTATAATGGAGAGTTCGCGCATATCTTCCCTGTCGTTATCAGAAGCCTCTGGATCGCCGGGGCCCTCGTCGAGCTATATTGATGGGCCCGAGTCAGCGCGGGATACGGCATGTAGTATTATCGCAGGGTACGCAATCTGGAGACCACGTCCCGTGGCAGACATGAATGCAAGTGCGCTGTTCAAAAGAATGTTTCAAACGGGAGTTGGCTGAGGCAACAAGCACGAACCTTTCAATTACAAAAAGTGTACCCTGCATCCTCTGAGGGAAATCCGTCTAGAAGAGGATAAAAAATGGCCGAAACATCATCCTCCCTAGGGTGGTGGTCCGTGGAGGACAGGGATATCGGCGAAAGATGCGGGCGTCTGGGCTACAATCTCTACGTGTTCTTCTTGGGACACGAAATTTGGGACACTGCTAATCGTTATCGCAGCTGACATGCGCGGTGCACCTCTTTTTTTTTTTTTTTTGGCGCGGTGGTGGTTTGAATTCGGGATGCCTCGCACATGTGACAGACAAAGGACCACAAATGACACGGATCCCACGGTTCTCAGAGTCATTGCGGACCCGCATTTCCTGATCACACCAGGGCCAGACCCCATCTTGCCCTCTATCACGATGCTCAAAGTATGCCAGTTCAAAGCCTGCCTCAAGAAATCTCAGTTTGATTGTCAAACAGGACTGTGAGGATCGGGGAATTCTCCTTTCCTGCAGCCTGCCCTGAGCCTGGTCTCCAAAACCTGGCTTCAAATCACCCGATACCATTTATTCGGCGATATAATTTGTGCTGAGCAGTTCTTCCTAACACCTGAAATATAGCTCACAAATGTCCCAGTCCACTTGGGAGGTTCCAATGAAGCCCATTTCCTGGCGATTTTGGGACATCCGTTGTGCACATTTACGACTTGTGTTCCCAAAATTTGGATTCTTCCTGCACAGGAAAGAGCGCTGTCGAAGCAAGTCAACGCACGGCGGTGATCAAATAATTTTACCGCGCGAAAATGGGCCTAGAACTTGGGTATCCAATTACCGCGGGAAACTTTTACCCCAAGAAAAAGTAAAGTAAAATTAATTCCCGGCTTTCTCCCCGAAAAAGGTGGACTTTTACTGCAGGCAAGTCGAGGGAAAGAGTTCAACTTTTTCCGTGGGTTTTTCCGCCGGAAAAAGGCAGTTTTTTCCCGCGGGAAAGATCCGAGCGCGGTAAAAGTCAGACTTTTACTGCGGTTTTGGCGGTAGTTGACTGTGGGAAAAGTCTGACTTTTACTCTGCGGATCTTTCCCGTGGGAAAATGTGGTCTTTTTCCGCGGCAAAAACTCACGCAAAAAATTGGACTTTTCCCCTCAACTTATCCGTGGTAAAAGTCTGACTTTTTCCCCGAGAAACATCGGTATTAATTTTACCTTATTTTTTCCCTAGGTAAAGGTTTCCCGCGGTAACTGGATACCCAAGTTCTAGGCCGATTTTCCCGCGGTAAAATATTTTGATCGCCGCCGTGACGACAACATAGCGCAACTTGCCAAGTTGACCAGTGTGCGGACCCTTCGCATCCACCGCCAGAAAACGATTCCGCCCCAAACCTTATCTGTCCTGGCCGCCGCCTTCAAAGACATTACCACACTCGTGCTGATGATTCGCTTCCAGGCGCTTTCGGACGCCGCTATTGAGTTCATGTGTCGTTTCTCTTCCCTGGAGGAAGTGCATTTCGAGTCTGTCCGCACGCCCCCTGGCGACATCCCGTCGGCGGATATCCGGATGCCCGCGCAGCTCCGGAGTCTGCTCCTATACTCGCTGAGAGGCCACGAAAGATGGTTCGCAAATAATCGAGTGGCCAGCCTGTCAACTTTACTTATTGAGAAAATCCGCCGTCCGCTCGACGATGTTGCTCGCCTCGACGAGATGCTGGAGATTTCCGGCACCAGCATCCGACACCTCACGCTCCGCTTTGACACTCAGAAAGGTGACTGATCTCCTTACAGACGCATATACAGTACTGATTTAGGATTCAGGCGATTTCGATGTCAGAGTGAACCTCCGACACAACACCCAGCTTCGATCTCTGGAGATCGATCTCTCCAAGCTCACGCGCCGCCATATCCTCCCTGCCATAGATAGCATCCCTGCACGCCCCGCATATCGAAACTATAGTTTGGCGGAACCGTCAGGTATTCGACATTCCCGCTGAGTCGTGGGCGGGCTTGGATGCGCTCCTTGCTGACCGCGACGCACTCCCGGTATTAAACAGTTTTTTAATATTGGGGCCCAAGCCCAAGGCCACGTTGAATCCGCGATTGCACATGCCATTGTGCGATGCGCTCGGGATTGTTAGCGGAGAACATGATATAGGTTTTTGACAGTTCAGCGCATCATGTATACCCACCTCACTCGAATATGAGTGGGCCGAAACTAACTTGAAGGGGTTGTTTTTGTTTAAATATGTACACAAATGTGTTTCTATGGATGATACTGGATGCCCCACCCTCTTTCAACCAAGATCAAGCCGTGTAGCCATGTTACCATCGTTCAAAGCATGAACGAGTTCCTCAATGTTGATAATGTTCCTGTCCCACTCATTCCAGCTAATAGAACATGACCGTCGCGCATTAGTACCGATGTGTCAGACGTTGTTCGCCACATACTCGTGTGTTCCGTTGAAGATCCCGGCTCCGGCCGACCCGGGATCCCCGACGCGTATCTCGACATTCTCGTCCCAGCACGCCAGGTCCACAGGCGGGTCTTTCATCCAATGAAAGGGCTCGTATACGGGCAACCGGCCGAGGTCCTCCGTGTATTTCGGCAGGGTAAAGAGCGGGTCGATATCGGCGATGGAGAATCCGGAGCTCAGCCCAAAGGGAACGTGATTGACGCCGGCGCCGGCAGAGTGACTCGATTCTGCGGCGTCGGCGCTCGTTGACGGCACACCACCATAATTGTCTTCCAGCCCAAAGTCCAAAGATTCTAATGTCCGCTTCAAGCGGTTTGGAACGAACCGCCGGTCTATTTTGGTCGCGCTCAACAGCTCGGTGAGGGTATCGCTGCGTCGGCGTTCAGTCCATCAGTGTTACCACAGAGAGCTGGTTGAACTACACACTTTCGGCGGCCGGCGACCTGCCATCTAGTTCCAGACTTCCAGTCAGAAACCACCGAGTATTAAAATTGGACGGAGCCCCCTCACCTCAACTCGTATATCCCGAGGAGACGCAGACAAGTCTGTCAGTGTATATTATTTTTGAGAAATGGGGTTGAACCACAGACTTTCGGCGGCCGGCAGTCTGCCATCTAGTTTCCAGTAAGAGATCGCTGAGTATTGATTTTGGGCAGAGCCCCCTCACCTCAACTCGTATATCCCGAGGAGACGCAGACAAGTCTCCAAATCTTGAAGACACTTCTGCGGGTCAGTAGAAAGGCCGCCCACACGCCCGCCCCAGACGTTGAGCAAAAGTACCAACCCCGCGTCGGCGAGGGCGTTCTAGCAGAGCGATAGATCAACACGCCTTCCGCTCTTCTCGCAAACGAAGCCATACCAAAACATGGGGCGTGAACATGAACCCGCGCCGCGCCGCGACGTCCATGACGTGGCTGCACGCCCGCGCAGCATTTGCGCAAATCGCAAGCGATGGGTAGTTCTGACCACCGTCAGCACCTGCAAAAATTCGGCGGTCCCCGCTCCATAACGCGTACGTACGCTGGAGGTTGAAATCGTAGTCGGAGGCTCCTGCCCCTTGTGCGCGGACGCGATGAAAATGCGATGGACGTGAATTTGCACTGTAGACGGTGTGAGTTCGTTTTACAACACTGGAAAAATAAGCAAACCATGGTAATAACAAGCGTAAAGCGCTGCCCGGGGACGGTTAACCTTTTAGCACATGAAATGAGCAAAGAGAACGGACCGGACGATTGGGCTGCAAACACTAGGTGTTCCATATGTGGGTCCCATCGCACTGAAAGGCGCTCGATGTCAGCTCAGCACGGATATAGGGAGAAGCACTATACGATGCTCAGGTATCGCATCGACCCACGCATTCAGCGCGGAGCTGGAATAGGAGGTTAGAAGATTCAGGTGGAGTGAAATCCATCTTTTGCGCTGACTCCAATTCTGCGACGACAGTTTGAGTCCATCCCGCAGGCTTGTTCTCCTTTCTCACACAATACTGCAATAACACGCGTTAAGTAAATGGCAGTCGACATACACACCATACTGACGATAGTCTTTTGGGCCGTTCCCATTATTTCGATTAGCTTCACATACGCCACAGTAAATGAGAGGGCGCTGGGCCTTCCGGGAGGCTGTTTGAATGCCATGTCCGGATTGAGGGTTTCCCAGTACTCGTCGTCGCACTCAATAGGGTAGTCTATATCGTAGCTGGAAAACGACAGTAATTCAGTGGACGTTGGAGGGAGGATAGGTTTCTTAGGACAAAAGCGTACTCATCGGAACAGGTCGCCCGCGGTCGTCCGCAAAATGCACTTGAAAGTGTATCAATACAAATCAACTGCCCTGTTGTTGTTTTAGAGAGTGAGATTTTGATGGGTGGGAAATACCTGGAGCTTACAATATGCCCTCTTCCATTGTTCGTTCAACATCTTGTCTTTATGGCGATTGCGGCGGTGGCTGCCCACCTCTTGAACGGACCGCAGGGCAGCCCCACCGAGGAACCAGGTCGGTTCCGGCACCGACGACCCGAGAAGATACTGGATGGATAACTTACAAAGACGTCAAAGTGTAGCCGTTGCAGGAAAAATAAAGACATACACAAATCAGTTGTACCTCGTCGAGAGTAATACTGTGCGTCAGTTCCATCCCGACAAGCTGCAGTTGGCGGAAATATTTCCATCCCGCGCTCAATTGCGTGTTCGTCCCTTCTAGCAACACCCGGGGGTCGTCAGAGTATTTCGCGGCGAGGGCACACACAGCCAGGACTGTAGCTCCGAATCGGCGATCTTCGAGGTGGAGACCGGCGGAAAGGCCGCGTTCGAAGGTGGGTCTGTGGAGGAGGCAGAGGAGGATGTTCACTTTGGCGAAGTAGTCAGAAACCAAGCTTCGTAGAAGGTCTGGGTCCGGAAATATGAGGGGGGGCAGCACGTCCTTCGGAACGAGATCGGCGTGTTCCCACTGCGAAAGATATAAGTATGGTCATCACAATGAATGAAAGCCAAGGACGAACGGGGCTTCGCCAAAATTGGGATCGCCTGGTCAGGGCTTCCTGAAGAGCTTGTTTCTGAAATCCATCATCATTGAAGGTTTGCCTGACGTTTATCGCTGTTTTGAGCAGTTCTATGTGGCTCGACTTTCCAAAATATCGCTTCCTGTAAGAGTCCAACGCCCATTTATCGAAACTTTCGGCAAGGGGCCCATTAACAAAAATATCGACCTCGTCGTCGTTGGCGTCTTGGTTCGTGGAGTCCGGCGAGTCAGGTGGTGAGAGCGAGTGCCGCAAGGACGTCAATTCCTGCTCCAAATGCCGTGCGTAGTGCGCAACATCGAGCAGAACTTGGCGAAGATCAGCTTCTTCCGAAATGTGCGTGGTCGTCTCTGAAGTGACAATGGCAGCAACGTGAGCCGCGCCGTCAGAGTTATCCTGGGGGAAAGTGCTCTTCAGGAGGTGAGCTTGTGGCTTGCAAAATGAGCTAAACACAAAATGAGCTGAACTTACTAGGGACGGGTCGACCTTGGTCTGAATGTTTGCGGGTGATCCCGCTTCGAAGAATCCCACTTTGACGGCAGTCTGGTGGCATGCGTGCATTCGGAATCGAACTTGATACAGTGCGAGCACCGGCCCCCGGGCATCTCAGAACTGTCGCCTGCCACGAGTGAGGTGGGTTTCGTTGATTAGCATCATTAGCAGCTCACATCGAACTATGTAGAACAGAGTAAGCGAGGCGTGAATCAAGAACCGTCGAAAATTTACTTTTTCTTTTCTTGCATATGTCGCAAGAACCTGATACCAGCGCGTCAATTGATACCGCGTCCGTTGAGAGACTGGCAAGAACCTTGCATTCGCCGCCGCTTCGATCTTGGAGCAGTAACGTCTTCGGGCATTGCAAGCAAGCGAGTTGTTGAGAGAGACTCCCGTTTGATTCCGTAGTAAAGGCTGCGGATCAAACCTGACAAACTGGGGTACGGTTTGCGTCCCGGTCAATATATGCCGTTTGACGGTCTCGGTAACCTCCGGGTGTGATCCGTGCTGTCAATGTCAGTCGGAGTTTGAAAAAGAAGGCGCACAGATCACACCCGAAGGTTCTGCATGGTTCTACTCGCTCAGTTTCCGCCTCAGGCCCCTATCCGAATTTAGGCATTATTTTCGGCAGCCTCGGCACTCCATCAAACATCCTTCAGACCCGTTCAAGGCTTCCACGGCGGCAAATGCATTGACTTTTAGTGAGGATTTCATTCTGTTTTGTAAGGCTGATGATATATTGCCTGAGGATGGACCAGAACTAAGAAAGCGGCTCTCAACCTTTCTCAACGTCCTTGCACTCGAGAGTTGTGAGCGCGGAGGCAGTGGGAGTGACGTGATCGGATCAAGTGACGAAGTGTCAAATGTCAAAGAAAGCCAAGAGGTGCACCGGTGTAAAAGCGACGGGCATGCGAAGGGCCAGGCAACTGACTACCACTGTGGGGTCAACATGCTGGCCGGTGCTAGGCCATGAATTCGCAGAATGAAGAAGGGGAAGGAGAGGTATTTTTTGTGATCGTTTGATCGTTTGACAGGAAGTTTGATGAAGCTGATGGGATGCCGAGGCTGCCGAGAATAATGCCTAAATCCGGATAGGGGCCTGAGGCGGAAACTCAGGAGTGGTTCTGCACTTCGATTTTCAAACTCCGCTGTCAATCACGGATCAACCGGTCCGTGCGCGCGCAGCCTCCACCTAGAACCTCTGGGTAGACTTTCGCCAGGCCCCCGGGCACTACCTATTAGATTCGTCGGCCGTAGAGTAAATCAAGGTCCCAAAATGACCCCTATCTCGGGCCGCGAATAGAGTAAATCAGGACCGAAAGTTGGGAGGTCGGTCCGAAATAGAGTAAATCGCGCGGAGCCCGAGATTTTTTTTGAGCATATGAGGCTGAGCTCCCCCGAGAATCCTTTGTGTCAGTCAGCGCTCGTCAGCGCTAGTCAGCCGGTAGAGTGCACAGCAGGCCACAGAGCGCCTGCGGCGGCGCTACGGCGAAAAATCAGGCCTGGGAGAAAAAAATGACATTTTTACCAGAGGTCGGTCGGATATAGAACAAATCAGGCTGCCCGGCCGAAATTTCATAGAGGAAAATCTTGAGACAAAATCCGACGAACCTAATACGGCCTCTTTCGCCCGTACTGACTATTTGTTTCGTACGCGCAATTCCTCAAGAATTATCTCTCGGATTCTTTCTGGTGTCTCACAACTATCGCCCTATAATGTACTTAAAGTAGGACCATCGACGTGTACGGAGTGAACTTATAGGTGCACCTGAGTGCCAGACTCCTAACGAATCGATAACCTCTCCCGCAATAAATTTTGATTCTCCTATCGCTCCACCCGCGTGCTCCATGGCTCGTGTTGAATCGGCGATGGTTGAACCTTGCCAGCGCCAACTTCAACGCGGCAGCTTTTTTGCCCTTCTAATTGTCCGGCAACTTGGCCTCCAGATCCAGCACTTTGGGGCTTGTCCCAGTCCCGCGTCGAAAGGCTGAACACCGAGTTTTTGCGCTCTCGAGTCCGAACCGTGCGGTTTGCGAGCCGAGCGCAGTGCGGCCGTGACAAGAGCTTATTGTCTGACCCAGCAGCAGTGCAAGCTGGCGCGGGCAAGTATTTGTCGTAGAGGGGCGGGGCCGATTTGGGGCCGATAGCATGTTGCAGGAAATCTCATGATAGAATAGAGGTTTGTGTACTAGTGTAAGATATGAGCTAGTCCAAAATCAACGGCTCCCGCTCGCACTCCAAGTTCGAAATATCATTCTCCAACTGCCGCCTGGGGTCACGGTCGTCCTCCATAGAAAACAGAGGTTGATCCCTCGAACTGTTCGCGGCATGATCAATGAATGTGTGGACAAAACGAGGATCCAGCTGGTATCCGCCCATATCGCCTGCCATTGTGGCCATGATTTGGTGAGCGTAATCAACAGTCGGGGTAGGGTGCTGGAGGCCATGCCTGGACTCCTTGCGGTACTGATAAGCAGCCTCGCGGCAGAAGAGGAAGAGTTGGATATCTGCTGCTGATAAGCTCTGGCAAGCTTGGACGGCGATGACTTGGACTTCCGGCGACGCGTCATATGAGTTGCAGTAGACATCAATGAGGGCCCCGACTGTGAATAACGGAGTCAGCTCGCCGCGGAACATAATATACATAGTTGAACTGACCCCATGCAGACTTCGTGTTCTTGAGTAAGTCTACATCGTCCTCTGAGAGTTGAGACATAACATCCCAGTCCAGTGCTATGGCGATGTATTGTCAGGAAAGCCACGACACCAGAGGCTTCGAAAACCACCTTTCATGATCCGGTTCAAGACTTCATAACGGAGGACGAGATTCATATCCTGCAAAGATTCCGTCAAGCGGGCGACTTCGGCGTCGATCACGCCGGCGCGGTGTCGATCTCTGAGCGCGAGTCTAGCCACCAACTTCCTGCTCCTCTCGTCAGCCGCCCTGCTCCTCTCATCAGCCGCCGCCGCCGTCGAAGAAATCTGCCCTAACCTGACAGACCTTGAGCTTCCCTAGGCTTCGAAGAAGAGTGAACATACATTTTACGAGTATCGCTAAGAATACTTTTTCGGAGGGCGCTGCGGCAACTAGCATCTCCCTCTTGAATGCAGGAGCAAGCGAAGGAGAGCGAGACGTGGGACATTGGAAAGGGGCTGCTCTGAGCGGCGCCGGCACTTGTCACGGTCGTGATAGTGATCGGCATTTCCTGCTTATAGCGCGAGAGGCAAACTTGCGCTCGTAGGCCCACCATCTCCTCATGAAGGTGGAGAGCTTCCCCGCGCCGAAATGTCCTTACACCATATGGTCCACATTGAGGGTCTGTACGCAGATTATCGAGCATCGGATCGATTAAGCAGGCGATAGATAAGAACAAAAAAAGAGCACGTTCAACGACAATCTAACAGCGGAGAGAGAGGGTCAATCCACCTTGCGCGCCCACTTGCGGCCTGCCTGCGCCGGCGGGGGTGTCGCGGCGCGCTGCTGCCACGGCGCGGGCTCGTACGCCGGCACGCGCGTCTGCGTCTGCGTCTTCTCCATCTCCACCGCGTGCGGACGGCCCTCGACGTCGTCGCTCCCCCAGTACGTGTACAGCTGCACGCCGAGCACGATGTTGAGGACGAGCGCGAGCGCGAAGCCCGCGGAGACGAGCGCGTCGCCGACCTCCGTCGCGGTCGTGAACAGGCGCGCGGTGCACCCCGCGATCTGGGAGCCGACAGCGAAGGCGGAGAGCTGGCCCGTGGAGCGCGCGGCGTGGTTCTGGCGGATCTGCGGGAGCTTGGAGAAGAGGGAAAGGGGGAGGGTGGTAAGCTGCAGGAGGGCAAGCAGGGAGAGCGGGATAAGCGCGAGGGCGGGGAGGGAGAGGAGCGCGAGGAGCGCGGGCGCGATTGGGGTCGGTTTTGACGCGGATTTGGGGGCGTAGACGATGATGAGGACGGTAATGGCGAGGTTTTGGAGGGTGAGGAAGAGGTTCTCGCCGTAGGTGGAGAAGGGGAACGCATTTCGCGAGGCGTATGCGAGGGTTATCGCGTAAGAGAGCGTCTCGAGGATGTACGCCGGCAGGGAGAGCCCACGTGCGGATTTGGCTTTGACGACTGCGGGAAAAAAAGTCAGTAATTTGTGGGGTTTCTTGGTATAAAACGGACTAAGGAGAAGCTGGGGGACTTTCATAATGGATCCGCCCAGGACGATGCCTATCCCAAGGCCTTTCGAGATGGAGTATTTAATGCATTGGACGTCGCCGACGTCGAGGTTTTCGATGAGTGACGTGTAACATTCCTGCGACAACCGTTAGCTTGTGGGCTAGAAGATCAGCTCGATTCCGACCTGGCCGACGATAGACACCCCGAGGTCGCGAATAAACCACGGCAGGTTGCGCGTTATTGAGGTCATGGTAGCGGGCGGTGGGTACAACTAGAGGTTGCAGCCAGACTCGCGCAAACAACCGCTTGTATCCATTTCGGGAGATTCCATCATTACAATCTGATTTTCGCTACAATTTCCAAAAGTCTCAGGGATTCATCTTCAGACCGTTCCATTGATCTAACACCGCACGAAATAGCGATTACAGGGTGAAGAAAATGTCAAATAGTAAATTGAATCAGACGAAGGTGTTTGACAGCGAAAGAACGACGCCTGTGGTGGACCTGGTTCCTAAAATCCTCCTCCTATGAAATAATCTGTCCGAGCTCCAGAGTTCTACTCTAGCCGAGCTTTCATCGCCCTCGTCCAAATATAATAATCGATTTGCGTCCTGCCATGGAGAAATCTCCGGAGTCCCTACAATGTTTGTCGCCTTCGGGAAGAGCCTGAGGACCTACAGGCTGTTGGCAAGCGACGGCATGCATCTCGCTTGTATGCAATTGCCGCGATTACGGAAGGAACTGGGATTCTGGGGGGAGGTCATTGAGGTTCGAATGGGGACTCTCAAGACAACCGTTCGAAACCCTTTTGGATGGGAACAGGGCGGAAGGGGGGCGGAGTATATAATGCGAGCCTATGCCCTTGCCGGTAGCAGTGAACGCGAAAGCAGCACGCATTGACATGATCCACAATCCGTGCGCGGCTGGAATTCCCAGTAATTTTTGAACGAATTTAAACAGCCCCCCGCGATGCCACGATTTGAACTTTGGCAGCTGTATCCGGGAATGCAACGACGGTTTGGAAAGAGGTATGTATAACCTCAGTGAACGGCAGCGCCGTCAGCAGCCAGATGCCACAGGACAAATGGCTTGAAATGGGACCGGGAGCGAGGAGGGAGGATGATCCAAAAAACTTGTAAGCAACACGAAGGAAGGGAAAAGAGACGGTCTCGCGCATGCATTTTCACTTCGAGGTTCATCAAAACGGCTGAACCGGCACGTGCCGGCGGGATGACGAAAACGTGCCGCAGTCGTCAACGTTTCAACACTTAGCCTTTACCGTTCACAGGAATCTCTCAGCGAGCTTGCAATGCCCGAATACCAAGACGTTCCTATTCCACGATCGAAGCGGCGGCGAATGCAAGGTTATTGCCAGTCTCTCAGGACGCTACACCAAAAGTTGACGCGGTACCAGGTTCTTGCGACATATGCAAGAAAAGAAAAAGTAATTTTTCGACGGCTCTTGATTCAAGCCCCGCTCACTCTGTTCTACCTAGTTCGCTGTGAGCTGCTAATGATCCTAACCAACAAAACCCACCTCATCCGGTGGCAGGCGACAGCTCTCAGATGCCCGGGGGCCGGTGCTCGCACTGTATCAAGTTCGATTCGGAATGTACGCATGCCAACCAGACTGCCGCCAAAGTGGGATCCGTCGAAGCGGAATCGCCCGCAAACCTTCAGACCAAGGTCGACTCCCTCGCACTGGCAAGTTCAGCTCATTTTGTGTTCAGCTCATAACTCAACAACTCCTGAAGAGTACTTTCCCGCACGATAATTCTGAAGCCGCGGTCCACGTCGCTGCCATCGTCATCTCAGAGGCGACCGTGCACATTTTGGAAGAAGCCGATCTTCGCCAAGTTCTGCTCGATGTTGCCCTCTACGCACGGCATTTGGAGCAGGAATTGACGTTCTTGCGGCACTCGTTCTTACCACCTGACTCGCCGGACTCCACGAACCAAGGCGCCATAGACGACGACGACGATATATTTTTCAATGGACCCCTTGCCGAAACTTTCGAACGATTCGGCTTGGAGTCTTACAGGAACCGATATTTTGGGAAATCGAGCCACATCGAACTGATAAAAACAGCGATGAACGTCGGGCAAAATTTCAATGACGATGAATTTCAGAAACAAGCCTTTCAGGAAGGCCTTGCCAAGCGATCTCAATTTTGGCGAAGCCCCGTTCGTCGTCGGCCTTCATTCATTGCGATGGCCATACTCATATTCTTCTTTCGCAGTGGGAGCACGCCGATCTCGCTCCGAAGAACGTGCTGCCCCCGTTCATATTTCCGGACCCAGACCTTCTACGAAGCCTAGTTTCCGACTACTTCGCCCACGTGAACATCCTCCTCTGCCTCCTCCACAGACCCACCTTCGAACGCGGCATTTCCGCCGGTCTGCACTTCGAAGATCGCCGATTTGGGGCTACAGTCCTGGCTGTGTGTGCCCTCGCCGCGAAATACTCCGACGACCCCCGGGTGTTGCTAGACGGGACGAACACGCAATTGAGCGCGGGGTGGAAATATTTCCGGCAGCTGCAGCTTATCGGGACGGGCCTGGAGCACGCCGGTACTCTCTACGAGGTGCAGCTGATTTGTGTATTTGTTCCTTTTTCTGCAACGGCTGTATTTTGACGTCTTTGGCAGTTAACGATCCATTTTCTCCTCGGGTCGTCGGCGCCGGACCCGTCGTGGTTCTTGGGTGGGGCTGGCTTGCGTTTCGTTCAAGACGTGGGCGCCCACCGCCGCAATCGCCATAAAGACAAGATGTTGGATGAACAATGGAAGAGGGCATATTGTAAGCTCCAGGCATTTCCTAATCGTCGAAATCTCATGCTCTAAAACAACAGGGCAGTTGATCTGTATTGATACGCTTGCGAGTGCATTTTGCGGACGACCGCGGGCGACCTGTTCTGATGAGTGCGCTTTTGTCCTAAGAAACCCATCCTCCCCCTCCACGTTCACTGAATTACTGTCGTTTTCTAGCTACGATGTAGACTACCCTATTGAGTGCGATGACGAATACTGGGAAACCCCCGATCCAGACATGGCATTCAAACAACCTCCCGAAAAGCCCAGCGCCCTCTCATTTACTGTGGCGTACGTGAAGCTAATCGAAATAATGGGAACGGCCCAAAAGACTATCGTCAGTATCGTGTGTTTCTCGGCTGCCATTTATTTACCGCGTGTTTTGGCAGTATTGTGTGAGAAAGGAGAACAAGCCTGAGGGATGGACTCAAACTGTCGTCGCAGAATTGGAGTCAGCGCAAAATACGCTATTTCCCTCTGCCTGGATCTTCTAACCTCCCATTTCAGCTCCGCGCTGAATGCGTGGGTCGATGCTATACCTGAGCATTGTATAACGCTTCTCCCTATATCTGTGCTGAGCTGAAATTGAGCGCCGCTTAGTGCGATGGGACCCACACATGCAACACCCAGTTTTTGCAGCCCAATCATCCGGTCCGTTCTCATTCTCTTCATTTCATGTGCGGAAGGTTGACCGTCCCGGCAGCGCTTTACGCTTGTTATTACCATGGTTTGCTTTTTTTTCCAGTATTCTAAAGCGAGTTCACTCCGTCTACAGTGCAAATTCACGTCCACCGCATTTTCATCGTTGCTGCGCATAAGGGGCCGGAGCCTCCAATTCCGATTTCAACTTCAGGTGTACGTACGCGTTCTGGAGCGGCACCGCCGAATTTTTCAAGCACTGACGGTGCTCAGAACTACCCATCGCTTGCCATTTGTGCAAATGCTGCGCGGGCATGCAGCCACGTGATGGACGTCGCCGTGCGGCGCGGGTTCGTGTACACTCCCCATGTTTTGGTATGGTTTTGTTTGCAAGAAGAGCGGAAGGCGTCTTGATCCATCGCTTCTCTAGAACGCCCTCTGCGACGCGGGGGTGGTACTTTTGCTCAACGTCTGGGGTGGGCGCGAGGGCGGCCTTTCTACTGACCCGCAGAATTGTCTCCAAGATTTAGAGACTTGTCTGCGTCTCTTCGGGATGTACGAGTTGAGGTGAGGGGCCTCCGCCTAATGTCAATACTCAGCGGTCTCTGACTGGAAGTCCCGAACTAGATGGCAGACTGCCGGCCGCAGAAAGTATGTGCTTCGACCCTCAGGCTATTTCTCCAAAATAATATATACTGACTGAGTGCCGACTCAGAGATATCCTCGCCGAGCTGCTGAGGGCGACGAAGATAGACCGGCGGTTCGTTCCGAATCGCTTGAAGCGGACATTAGACTCTTTGGATTTTGGGCTGGAAGACGATTATTGCGGTGAACCGTCGACGAGCGACGATGTCGCGGAATTGAGTCCCTCTTCCGGCGCCGGCGTCAATCACTTCCCCCTAGTTCGACCTGGGCTGAGCTCCGGGTTCTCCATAGCCGATATCGACCCACTCTTTACGCTGCCGAAGTACACGGAGGACCTCGGCCGGCTGCCTGTATACGAGCCCTTTCACTGGATGAAAGACCCGCCTGTGGACCTGGCGTGCTGGGACGAGAATGTCGAGATACGCGTCGGGGATCCCGTATTCGTGGGAGCCGGGATTTTCAACGGAACACACGAGTACGTGGTGAACAACGTCTGGCACATCGGTACTAATGCGCGACGGCCGTGTTCTAGCTGGAATGAGTGGGACAGGGACATCACCAACATCGAGGAACTCGTTCATGCTTTGGACGGCCGTAATATGGATGCACGCCTAGATCTTGGTTAAAATATAAACTCCCTCGTGTACAAGCTTTAAACAAAACAACCCACTCCTAGTAAGCTTCAGTCGAGTTATATTCGTGGGTCCTGAACTGCGCATGGCCTCGTATAAGTATTGTTCTCTGCTAATAATTCCGAGCACATTAGACATTGGCATGTGCGATCTCGGACAGAGTGTGGCCTTCAGCCGCTTGTTGCTGCCCTAGTCAAGCCTGTCTAACCACTTGTTCCTCAGCGCGCCCAAGCAATCCAGTTCAATCCCCTTGTGGGGCCCAGCATCGGGATACAGCGCCGCAGCTCGCCGCAGCCGGAAGCCGGGTGTTCGTGACGAAATTCTTGAGGCGCGGACTTTCGCTCGTCAGGTTCACTGTGAAGGAGGTCACATCGAAGCTTCTAACAGCATCTACCAAGCTCGCCGCGAGGTAACTGAAGGGGAAAGCGCGGAGCATGGTGGCTGTTTGTTTCCCTGGCCCAAACTACTATTTATCCAGCGGACAAAGACCCACTGTTTGGTTGAGTTCCAGGTCGTTCAGACGTGTTCAAATAATCCGATATCGCGGCAGAGTATCCTCGTTTTTCTCTCAAAGCATTCGTATTCCTATCTCGTGGATTCCCCTATACGGAGGTCGTTGAACTTACAGTTACATTTGGTATTTGCACGAGTTATTCAGCGGCACCAGGTCGAGTAGCCTTGTGATGATGCTATAGATTCCATCTTGATCATGCGTCCCCTGGCGACGCATGTAAATTGGAGGCAGGTGCAGTTTCCGCAGGTATAAGAAGGATTGACCTTGGCGCGTTTTCTGCAATTCGCGCCCTTGCCCCCATGTTGTTCGCGCCGTCCCTTCTCGCGCTCGCGTTCGCGATATTCCCCAGCGCGCATGCCGGATTCACTGGCAAGACTGCTAGAATTATGCCTCTGGGTGGTGTGTCCCGTGTCTTGCCCCACTGCAGTCCCAGCTACTCACCAGGCCTCCAGCGTCCATCACGTTCGGGGTAGGCAGCACCGACGGAAACGGCTACCGCGGCGACCTCTACACTCTCCTCGCCAACGACGGTAACGTCGTCAATATGGTCGGCTCCCAGAAAGGCGGCGACTTTATCGACCCCGATAACGAGGGCTACCCGGGCTTCATCATCACGCAGGTGAACGACAAGGGCATCGCAGCCATGCCCGTCCAGCGGCCCAACATCGTCACCCTCCTCGTCGGGACAAACGACATGACGGGGAACGTCGACCCCGCCGGCGCGCCCGCCCGCCTCGCCACGGTCATCCAGAATGTCCTTGACGCCCCGCCTCTGACGCTCGTCGTCGTGTCCACGCTCCCGCCCAACGCGGACAGCGCCTCTAACGTCCGCGTCGACGCGTACAACGCCGCCATCCCGGGCGTCATCCAGCAGTTCACGGACGCGGGCCGCTCGGTCATCCTCGCGGATTGCCACTCGGTCGTTGGCCTTGGGGACTTGGTGGACGGCACGCACCCGAACGACGCCGCGTACGCGCGCATGGCCACGGTCTTCTACGATAGCATCCAGCTCGCTGACTCCAAGGGGTGGATCTGGGATGTCGATGGCCCGCCGCCGAGGCGGTGAGCGGGAGGGCTGCAGCAGTATTTAGCAAATTTTAATATGTATTCGAGGAGGAGGAGATTGTCTTTTCATCATAAGCTCATCGCTTGAAGATAGCGACGTGTCGCCCAGGAAACGACGAGCGTCGAGATCAGTCTGCATGAGATTCCGAACGCGTGTTATTTCGGTCACTTGAGCACTCGGGATCGGCTATATACGGCCATGTGACCGCGACAACATTCCGGTCCGGGTTCATACGAGAGGACTTTTACGTCATCCTTTTTCTGAACGCGATATGGCATAACAATGGTAGCAACTCGCGCCAACAATTCTCCCTTGGGCCTTGGTGCAAGTTTTAGATACTCGCAATTCGACGAATGTAGATTCGTATGTACACGCTACGGACTTCACATTCGCAGGTAAGACTCTCCTTCATCTTTGTGCTTGCCTGCTGACTAGACCTTAGAGCTGCAATGTGAGATGACGGGCGTACTTATCGGACGCGCTTACGGTGGGATGGGCGGCTCGAAGCGTCGTCCGCGGAGGTCGCGAAATAAAATCACGATATGCAAGTAACTCTCTAACACCCCTTCGCACTTGAGAGCTTCAGCACAGACAGGATATATGTAGCAAAACAAAATACATACACTTGACTACGTACACACTGCGCACGCATACATAAGGCCCGCCGCCGGCGACGAGCTACTGCGACGCAGCCGCCCCCGCCTCTACAGCCGCCGCGCCCGGTCGCGCGTCCTCCACAGGCTTCAGCGCGTCCGCCTCGCTCTGCGTTCGCTGCACGCGCTCCTCCGCAGTCTCGTGCGCCGCCCCACCTGTCTCCGCAGCCTTCCCCGCCGCGCCCGCCAGCTCCCCCATCTCCGCGCGCCGCAGCACGTCGAGCTCGCCCAGCACGACGACGCCCTCGAGCCAATTGTGGTGCACGAGCTCGCTCGCCTTGGCGCGCTTCTCCGGGTGCAGGCGCAGCATCGGGCCGAGGAAGCCCGCGAGCGCGTCCGCGTCGGGCTTCGGGAAGAGGTACTTGTCGTGCAGCACGAGGTCGAGCGGCCAGAAGCGCAGCTTTGAGATGTGGCGCAGCTCGCCTGCGGGGGGTGTGAGGACGGAGGAAGGGAGAGAGGATGAGGACGCACCCCGGCGGTTGAAGAACTCGGAGCTGTATTTGCCGCCGAGCGAGATGTTCTTGGGGACCTCGCCCATGAGCTCCATGATCTGGGCCATGTGGTCGTCGTCCTTCGTGTACCGTGAGCCCTTTGCGGGGTCGAAGAGGTAGTCGCCGCCCGTAATGAGCTCGAAGATCTGGTGCGCGTAAGTCTCGTCCTGAAACAATAACTGTTACTCACCACACATGCGACGCTCCAGATGTCCGCGCTGGTGCCCCACTTGGCGCCAACGATCACCTCGGGCGAGCGGTACTGCCGCGTCTGGATGTCGTCGGTAAAGTGGTGATGCGTCCACGTCGCTGGCGGCGCGTCAGCGCGCGAAACGGATCCGGCTCGTTAGCGCGCACCGTTTCCCAGATCCGCGATCTTGACCGTGATCCTGTCCGCGAGCCCGTTCGCGTGGCGCTCCTCCTCCTCCAGGTCCACGTCCATCGCGTTCGCGTTCGGCAGGGGTATCGGCGTGGGCTTGGCCTGGGAGAGCAGGGACGGGCCCGCGTGCGGGTGGGGCGGCGCGGCCGCGGCCGGCGGCGAGATGGAGAGCCCGACAAGGTCGAGCTCCGAGCTGGGGTTCGAGCCCGTGCCCGCGGCGGGCGGCTCGATGCGCGTCATGCCGAGCCCCCAGCGGTCGACGCTCCCCGACGCGGCGAAGCTCGAGCTGAGGCTCCCGCTGCTCCGCGGCGACGGCAGTGGCTGGGACACGAAGACAGAGGACTGGGTGCGGGGCGTCTGGTTCCCACCGCGGCCCTGGGACGGCGGGACGCCGATGAGGCGCGGCTTGGGCGCGGCGCTCGAGGGGGGCGCGAGCTCGGCCTGGATGATGGACTCGACGTCGTCGATATGTATGAGCACGTTCTCGGGCTTGATGTCCGTGTGGATAACGCCGCAGCAGCGGTGCATGTAGTCGAGGCCGAGCAGAACCTGCTTTGCGATCTGCTTGACGATTGGCATCGGAACGCCCTTATTCTGCGGGGAAAAAAATAAGCTCCTCTTGCGCAAAATATATTGAGTGTATCGCACCTGATGCCGCTTTACGAGGCCGAGGAGATTCTCGCCGAGGACCTCGAAGACCATACACACGTGCGTGCCGTTGGGTCCGGTATGGCGGAAATGGTCGAGGAAGGAGATGACATGGGAGCGCCCAGGGTGGTTTGCGGCGCCGCTGGGGGTGCTCGACGTGATAAGGCGCTGGAGCAGCTTGATTTCGTCGAGCGCAGTCTCAGTGTAGCGCGCGGCCGACTTGACGACCTTGAGCGCGACATGGCGCTTCATCCTATTCAGAAATTAACACGGTTTGCGCGGAGGTTTAATCCAAGGCCTACTTGCTGTCCCATGCGAGCCAGACAGTCGAGAAATGGCCCCATCCCAGCTTGCGGACGATCTGGTAGCGGTTATCGGAAAAAGCATCGCCGATCTTAACTGGGTGGTATCCGCCGGGTTTGTAGTCCTCCCAGTCCTCCTCGTCCTCCGCGTCAGACATTTCGGATGTCTGGGAGTCGGGCGAGCCGACGTTGGACGGCGGGCTCCCTGCGTACATGGCGGCCGGATGAGGCATGCGGGTAGATGACTAATCGGCGCAAATAGGTAAGCCAAGCGTTAGGATCGTCGCTGCGTCGCTACGAAGGTCAGAGGGAGGAACCTCGAAGGTCTGTTGGTCGCTGTCGCGCGTCGAGAATGGGCGTCTGCGGTGGGAATGCGGAAGGATCAAAACCGTGATGGGATTATCAGCCACATGTCCTGCGCGGGTAATTATATACCAGTCCGGCCGCAAAAAAAAACATATTTCACTTGGAGTGAGTGAGAGGCAATTCAGCAGCAGGCCAAGACGCACCAGCGTCTGAAGGTCCGAAGATGGGATTAATTTCCCCCCGGATATGTTGCGGACAGCGTACCAGGCCTTGGCAAGTGCGCAGTGCGAACTTGAACGCCAGTCTCGCGTGCGATGCGCCCTTTAAACGGCGCGGAAAGCACAGGCCGGAGGAAGCTGTGGGGTCAGACTCATAAATCCCTCACTGCGGTTCACTCGACGATTCGGGGACCCACTGGGCCGGATTGGACCGGTCGGTGTGGCACATAAATGGGGAGTTGCGCTACACACAGGGAGCGCTCAAGACTCTCTTGTACAACCCAGCTGGCTTTGGCCACCGTTCTTGGCGAGGAACAGCAACTTTCTGGAAACCACTTTTGTTGGAAATTCGTCGTTCGGGCAGCGGCAACGATGGGATCCGGCCCTTCGACGTCGGCGCCCGACGCTGATAGGAACAAAATGGGCAAAGATAGGCACAAGATGAGTGGCAGCATTAACATTACGAAACGGCAAGAAAAAACATGAGATTAAGATTCAGAAGTCGTTTACAGGACTCCCCTCGCGTTTGCGAGCACGTCGAGTTTATGAAAGAGCAGAAAACGTCTTTAAAACAAAAGTCCGAAGTCGGCAGAACGCAAGCGGAACGAAGAGAGAGGGAGTCCGAAAGAGGACAAGATTCTGATGGATTGGCATCGGCGCGCGGTCCGGTCCGTAGGCTTCTTCCTCAATTCCTCTTTCTTCATGAGTATAAGTATATTATCAGATTGGCGCGCTTGCATCGTCTTTCCCCTTCCCTCCCCTTGCCTGCAAGGTGACATCACGTCTTCGGACTTCTCCTACACTGGCACCGTCCTGCCCCACCTCCGAGTCCTGGGACAGCTGTCCTGTTCAATTCCTCGCCCTGGTTGAGTACCTTCCCTTCCATTTCCAGTTCATGTAAGTCTCCTGATACAAATCCGCCACAATCCCGCTAAAAATTAAAATACGCCGTGCATTACCTTGAGGCAGCGCTAGTGTCTTTCGTTCTCCCGCCCGTTTCCAATGGTTCGATTTTGTAGGACTGACGAGGATTCATTTCAGCTTGCGTCAGTTGCCTACCTGTCCTTAATGCTACAGCCATGCTCAGGCGACACACGTCCCGCTGTTCCAGCATTGAATTTCTCGATACGCACACACAACCTCTAGAACGCGCCTCATCTCAAAATTCAGGCATTTCGTCTAGGCTCGTCATTGTGCTGCTACTATAACGGCTGGATACGAGCCTACATTTCGTCTCCAATAAATCAAACCGTATCACAGTCTCCCGGTACGTTCGTTATTCGCACCAATGTTCGAACACTGTGACTTCTCCAGTTCAACGGACGGTGCCAGTCTGAGACTGTTAGCCTGCAAGACGTCTGGACGATGTTAATGTGAATCTGATATGATACCCAGACTGGGAGGATGGAAGACGGCACGCACCCTGCAGACGATGTTTTTGAACCTGAAAGTGGCGAGAGCCCGTCCAACTGGTGTCATCCATTCATTGAATGTCTCGGGCTCCGCGAGCTGCTCGCGCTCTCCCAGTCTGCGGACGCGTCAGGAGCATGCATGTATGAAACAAGTGTCACGAACATCATTTTCATCCTCTGAGATGTGCCTTTCCTCGACTCCTCGTGAACGGTAACGTCGGGTAGGGCGTCGGAGTTCCACGGTTTGCCCGGACCATCCTGCTGTCGGCCATGCTTGATGGTGAGCTCTATTACGCCCAACTCCGCATGTTCGGATACGACAGCATTGTCATCTAAAGAGGGTAGAATAAATAAAGTCAGAGGAGGAATTGGAGGGAAGAAGAGAAGTATTACCTGTGAGCTTCAAGTTCGTCAGCTTGAAGGGCTTCATGGTCGGGCCGTCCGAGATCCCATCGCAGAAGACAGTCTCCGGCAAGTCGAACGGGGGGACAAACCCCGAGGACAACACGCTTCCACGTCGATCGTGAGGGTGCAAATAATGGGGCAGGCGTAGGACATATTCGTCCAGTAAATAACGACATTCCGGCCGTTGTTAATACTGTGCAGCATTGAGCATAGGGTTCAACTGCCAAGGATTGGAGGCAATCCAGCAGGTAACTCGGGTCTCGTCTGTTTCAATGCCGTATTCCGTCGCTTACTCACCCCCGATGGTGACCCAGACTGAGAATCCTTTGTGCAACATGGTGGTTGGAAAAGGTGAAGTGAAGTCACGTGTTGCCCGTAACCAACCAATTATCGCCGATCGCTGATCGCCGATCGCATTGCAGACCCGTTTTGGACCCAACTTGCAGATATTAAGGCCAAACTGAAGGCCACACTGTATCCGAGATTGCACATGCCAACTTTGTATGATGCGCTCGGAATTCTTGGTGGTGGAGAACACGATACTTATAGGCCTTTGACAGTTCAGGCCCACACCTCATTTACCCCTGGCACCCCACTCGAATATAATTCGGCTGAAGCTTACTTGAAGTGGGATGTATTGTTTTAAGTATCACGAAGCTGTTTACATGGACGATACTGAAATCCTCAATGCTGTTTAGCTAAGATTTGGGTGTGCATCCATATTACGGCCGTCCAAAGCTTGAACGAGTTCTTCAATATTGATAATGTTGCTATCCCACTCGTTCCAGCTAGAACAAGATCGTCGCGCATTAGTACCGATGTATCAGACGGTGTTCACCACGTACTCGTGTGTTCCGTTGAAGATTCCGGCTCCCGCCGACACGGGATCCCCGACACCTATGTCGACATTCTCGTCCCAGCACGCCAGGTCCACAGGCGGGTCTTTCATCCAATGAAAGGGCTCATACACGGGCAACCGGCCGAGGTCCTCGGTGTACTTCGGCAGCATAAAGAGCGGGTCGATATCGGCGATGGAGAACCCGGAGCTCAGCCCAGGTCGAACCAGGGGAAAGTGATTGACGCCGGCGCCAGCAGAGTGGTTCGATTCCGCGGCGTTGTCGCTCGTCAACGGTTCACCGCAATAATCGTCTTCCAGCCCCAAATCTAAAGAGTCTAATGTCCGCTTCAAACGATTCGGAACGAACCGCCGGTCTATCTTCGTCGCCCTCAGCAGCTCAGCGAGGGTATCTCTGAGTCGGCCCTCAGTCAGTGTATATTATTTTGAGAAATGGGGTTGAACCACAGACTTTCGGCGGCCGGCAGTCTGCCATCTAGTTTCCAGTAAGAGATCGCTGAGTATTGATTTTGGGCAGAGCCCTCTCACCTCAACTCGTATATGCCGAGGAGACGCAGACAAGTCTCCAAATCTTGAAGACACTTCTGCGGGTCAGTAGAAAGGCCGCCCACACGCCCACCCCAGACGTTGAGCAAAAGTACCACCCCCGCGTCGCAGAGGGCGTTCTAGCGTAGCGATGAATCAACACGCCTTCTGCTCTTCTCACAAACCAAACCATACCAAAACATGGGGCGTGTACACGAACCCGCGCCGCACGGCGACGTCCATGACGTGGCTGCACGCCCGTGCAGCATTTGCACAAATCGCAAGCGATGGGTAGTTCTGAGCACCGTCAGCACCTTAAAAAGATCGGTGGTCCCACTACAGAACGCGTACACTTGAAGTTGAAATCGGAATTGGAGGCTCCGGCCTCTTGTGCGCAGAAACGACGAAAATGCGATGGACGTGGATTTGCACTGTAGACGGAATGAATGCGGTTTAGAACACTGGAAAAAGAAGCAAACCATGGTAATAACAAGCGTAAAGCGCTGCCGGGACGGTCAACTTTCAACACGTGAAATGAACGAAGAGAACGGGAACGGACCGGATGATTGGGCCGCAAAAACTGGGTGTTGCATATGTGGGTCCCATCGCACTGAACGGCGCTCGATGTCAGCTCAGCATGGATATAGGGAGAAGCACTATACAATGCTCAGGTATCGCATCGACCCACGCATTCAGCGCGGAGCTGGAACAGGAGGTTAGAAGATCCAGGCGGAGTGAAATAGCATGTTTTGCGCTGACTCCAATTCTGCGACGACAGTTTGAGTCCATCCCTCGGGCTTGTTCTCCTTTCTCACGCAGTACTGCCAAAACACGCGTTAAATAAATGGCAGCTGAGATACATCATGCTGACGATAGTCTTTTGCGCCGTTCCCATTATTTCGATTAGCTTCACGTACGCCACAGTAAATGAGAGGGCGCTGGGCTTTCCGGGAGGTTGTTTGAATGCCATGTCTGACTCGGAGGTTTCCCAGTATTCGTCATCGCATTCAATAGGGTAGTCTATATCGTAGCTGGGAAACAACAGTAAGTGAAGGGGAGGTTTCTTATTTTTTTGTGACAAAGCGCACTCATCGGAACAGGTCGCCCGCGGTCGTCCGCAAAATGCGCTCGAAAGTGTGTCAATACAAATCAACTGCCCTGTTGTTGTTTTAGAGAGTGGGATTTTGACGGGTAGGAAATGCCTGGAGCTTACAGTATGCCCTCTTCCATTGTTCGTTCAACGTCTTGTCTTTATGGCGATTGCGGCGGTGGCTGCCCACCTCTTGAACGGACCGCAAGGCAGCCCCACCGAGGAACCAGGTCGGTTCCGGCACCGACGACCCGGAAAGATACTGGACGGATAACTTACAAAGACGTCAAAATGTAGCCGTTGCAGGAAAAATAAAGACATACACAGATCAGTTGCACCTCTTCGAGAGTAATACTGTGCGTCAGTTCCATCCCGACCAGCTGCAGTTGCCGGAAATACTCCCATCCCGCACTCAATTGTGTGTTCGTCCCTTCTAGCAACACCCGGGGGTCGTCGGAGTATTTCGCAGCGAGAGCACACACAGCCAGGACTGTACCCCCGAATCGGCGATCTTCGAAGTGGAGACCGGCGGAAAGGCCGCGTTCGAAGGTGGGTCTATGGAGGAGGCAGAGGAGGATGTTCACTTTGGCGAAATAGTCGGAAACCAGGCTTCGTAGAAGGTCTGGGTCTGGAAATATGAGGGGGGGCAGCACGTTCTTCGGAGCGAGATCGGCGTGCTCCCACTGCGAAAGAAAGATATGAGTATGGCCATCGCAATGAATGAAGGCCGACGACGAACGGGGCTTCGCCAAAATTGAGATCGCTTGGCAAGGCCTTCCTGAAAGGCTTGTTTCTGAAATTCATCGTCATTGAAGGTTTGCCTGACGTTCATTGCTGTTTTGAGCAGTTCGATATGACTCGATTTTCCAAAATATCGCTTCCTGTGAGACTCCAAGCCGAGTTTATCGAAACTTTCGGCAAGGGGCCCACTGACAAAAATATCGTCATCGTCGTCTTGCGTGTCTTGGTTCGTGGAGCCCGGAGAGTCAGGTGGGGAGAGCGAGTGCTGCAAGGACGTCAATTCCTGCTCCAAATGCCGTGCGTAGTGCGCAACATCGAGCAGAACTTGGCGAACATCGACATCTAAAATGTACGCGGTCGTCTCTGAGGTGACGATGGTAGCGACGTGGACCACGGCTTCAGAATTATCCTGCGGGAAAGTGCTCTTGAGGCAGTAAGCTTATGGTTTGTACAAGGAGCTGAACACAAAATAAACTGAATTCACCAGGGAGGGAGGGTCGGCCTTGGTCTGAAGGTTTGCAGGTGATCCCGCTTGGACGGATCCCGCTTTGACGGCAGTCTGGTTTGCATGCGTACATTCCGAATCGAACTTGATACAGTGCGAGCACCGGCCCCCGGGCATCTCAGAGCTGTCGCCTACCACCGGGTGAGGTTTTTTAGATTAGTACCATTAGCAGCTCACATCGAACTAAGTACACAACAGAATGAGCGGCCCAGGGGGGCTTGAATTGAGAGCCGTCCAAATATGCTTACTTTTTCTTTTCTTGCATTTGTCGCAAGAACCTGATACCGCGTCAATTGGTGCAGCATCCGTTCAGGGACTCGCAAGAACCTGGTATTCGCCGCCGTTTCGATCTTGGAACAGGAACGTCTTCAGGCATTGCAAGCTCGCTGAGAGATTCCCGCAGTAAAGGCTGCGGATCAAACCTGATCAAACTGGGATACACCCGGTCAATATATGCCGTTTGATGAACTTTGATCAAGTGAGGTACATCAGGAAAACCGTAGCCGAGATGTACCTATGGCCCATGGGGCCTATACGAGCCTATGCAACACTAGGCAGCACTGTAGAGTGCTCCATAGTTGTTGCTCCATAGTGGGCCATAGGTACATCACAGCCACATTTTGCTACACAGTGCTATAGAGTGCTATGCCGCCAAGAGGTATCCATTACCGAAATTTTATGCACAATGTTGATTTTGGGTGCAAAACAGCCTGAAAAGACCGAAAATCATCATCCGAGGTCGTGTGGATGGGCCATTGTTGAGATATAGCGACTTTTGTCCTCCTACCATATAAGGTGTGTGACACACCATACATAGTAATTCCGTGACCATCAGTCACACAGGGAGGGTCTGAGCCCTCGACTTTTTTTCTCCCAAAGTTGCGCAGAATGGTCAGTTGTGCACGAGAAAAAAAAGGATTTTAAATTTTCTAAAAAAAGTTGAAAACTTGCCATAACTCACCCACGGTTGCTCGGGCCAACTTTTGGTGTTGATTTTCGGTCTTTTCAGGCCATTTTGCACCCAAAATCGACATCGTGCATAAAATTTCGGTAATGAATACCTCTTGTATGCCGCACTGTCAAGACACTTCTGGTTTTCCTGATGCTACTACGCACATATTACGCCAGACTTTCGCCCGTACTGACTATTTGTTTCGCACGCGCAATTCCTCAAGAATTTTCTCTGATTCTTTCTGGCGTCTCTACTATTCAGAATCTCACCTTGGTCTCACCTGGACTCGTAACCAGTCTGCCTACAACTGGCAAAAATGTGGCGAGCACTCAATTCCAACACACCTCTGCTGACATTTTTTCTGCTCATTCTAGTTTTCCGCGGTTCAGCCCCACAGTGTCCCCAGAGCGGCTCGCGTATCTCGGGCTACCCCCGCCCGAATCGGACCATCCAGATCGCATAACAACTATGCCTTTAGAGCTCATCCTGCACGTGCGGACCTTCTTCCGTACCTCCCGCCGAAAGCCTTCATTTACCTGATGTCTACCTGCCGCTTCCTTCGTTATCGCGCCTTCACGACGTTCCAGTCGCAGCAGCTACAGATAAATTGTCACCCAAGGGAGGCGGTGGAAGCTACCACATCTTCATGGGTGTATCTTTAGAAACTCAATCCGAGATTCTGACCGACTACCGGGCTACGACAAAGTCGTCCTCGACGGTTTGTGTCTAAACAACACAATACGCGGCCCTGTCAATGCAGCTAATGTTTCCGCCTCGGCGCGTCAGGGAACGATGATATACCAGACCTTTTTTAGGCACATGTTTTACAACTCAGGTGTATGAACCCGGCGGAGTGCTCCAACAGCGAAGACGGGGAGAGGCGGTATGTACATAGAAGAATATAAGAAGCTGCAACTCACCCGTCAGCGAATTCAAAACCACCAAAACAGACTCTCACTCACTCACTCATGTCATTGTCAAGTCGATGATCTCGCCCGAGATTGCCGAGTCCGTCTTCACCTTCTTTCTCAGTTGCCTCAAGTCAATAGTACCGGCTTCAAATTCGCGCTTCACGGCCGGTCCCTTCTTGAGCTTCGCCAGCTCGGCTTCTACTGCGCGCAGTTCCCCCTGGGTGATATTAATATTGAATTTTAAGTGGGGAACTCAACTCACACGTAAGGTCCTGGCCCTTTCAGCTAGGATCTTGGCCTCCTCTGTGTCAGCAGAGGCCAGCGCGCGCTCGCGCTCGGCAGACGCTTCGCGTTTAATTTGAGGTGGAAAAGGTGCGATTCCGTTGGCCTGCAAGACCCCTGGACGATGCAATGCGAATACGCATATGGTACCCAGACTCAGAGGATGGAAGATGGTACGCACCAAGAGGGTAATACTTGAAGCAGAACTTGACCAATTCCGGCCCTTCGTCAGGATATTCAATGAATATTTGACGCTCCGCGAGCTGCTCTGAATCTCCCAGTCTGTGGCATCGTCAGGGTCAACCCTCGATCAAAGCAACGTGGCCAACAATATCTGCATGTTCTGGGTGGCGGCTTTCTTCGACCTTTCGTGCAACGTGATTTTACGGAGGGGCATGACGGCACGGTGGCCGAGCACTACCTTCGGGTTCTTCTTGATTTCAGCGGACTTGATCGTGAGCTCTATAAGCCCAAGCTTCTCGGGAGATGCGCGGTTGAGACAGGTCTCATTGTCTGTACGGCACAATAAATACGGGCCAGACGAGGCATGGTAGGAAAAAAATATGACCTGTGAGCTCTAAGGACTTGAACCTGAATGGTTTGATTGTCGTGCCCCTGCGGTTCGTGATTCCATCAACATGGCCAGACTCTGGGAAATCGAACGGGGCGAAAATCACTGTGTTCCCGCCATCTTTCCCGTCGAAGGTGACAATGCCTATTATGGGTTGCGCGTAACCCATGTTGGTCCAATTGACCGACATTTTCTAGCAGTCGTTAGAATAGTTGAGCTGGTGCATGCGTTGGGCGTACGGGCCACTGAACACACCTTGCCCGACTCAGAGGCGAGGCAGCATGTAATAATTGGTATTCCCTCATCCTTGTAGGTCGTGACAGCATATTCCGGTGCCTCTATGCCGTCGAGCGTTATCCAGGCCGAGAATTCTGGATCCTTCCAGTGTAGCATGGCGGTTGAAAAGGAAGTTAGTCACGATGTGACTCATCACCATATCAAGATCAGTGTCCTGACTCAGCTGCAAGTGCAACCTTTTTGCTGAATCAGCTCGGACAAACTAATAGAGGTCTTGCTGATGTTAGAATGTTCCCTGAAGGCCATTTCATTTGAAAATTCGGAATTCAATTTCGGTTGAGGGTCGCTCAAAAAATCTGAGCCTGACGCTCCGCCAATTTCGACGGTCGTACACGAGCTGCTGGGTGCCACGGTTCAACAAAGAAGAAGAGAAACGTTGCTTCAACACCACACAACATACACATATTATCTACGCAGATCTACGCGCGTCCGTAATTTCCCACCGTCGCATTCTGGTTCTGATTCTGTATAATCTGCGTCATCCCATCCACATTCGAGAAATAAGGCATCCAATGTGACCTAACACGATGTCAGCTGCCATTTAAAATAACAGAAGCAAAAAAGCTCACAGATATGGATCCATGTCCATAGCATGCGGATCATACGACGGGCCAGGGACATTAGACGAATAATCGAGAACCGGGTATCCCATGGTCGAAGACAGTTGCAAGGAGTCAACAGAGGTCACGGTCGCAGCCGCCGTTATATCGGGAACAAATTTCTCAAAGATATCCATATCCATTTCCGTGGATTCGAGGGATCCGTAAATGGGGAGACACCCGAGGTCCTCTGCGGCCATAGGCAAGGAGAAGAAATGTTCTGGCCACAATTCGGGGTTTTGGGCGCGAAGGTCGGCGACCTGGATTTCAGGCACGGGTTTGCGATTGTACGACTTGCTGATCCAAGGAGCCGAAAGACCCTCATCGGACGGAACGGGGAGGTTGCTTGTAGTCAGCAGCTCGCAAAGCATATCGCTGGAGGGATTGTTAGCGCCTTAGAGATGATCGGTGTCATCGTCGAGCTTACTAGTAGCGGCCGGCGTTTTGCCATCTGACATATGCGTGAGAACCGAGCGCAAAGAAGATATGCAAGGAGCTTACCGGCCTTCGCTCTGGCGGAGGAACATCATACATTTGTACACATCGACAAGTTCCCTGCCCACGTCGATAGAAAGCCCGGATCGCGCGCAGCCAGAAATGCTCAGTATAATTACGATGGCCGATTCAAAGGCCGCTTTCTGTGAACCTTGAGGACGGTCGTACACCACAAAGGATGAAACAATACCAAAGTATGGGAGCCTGGCGAGAATCCTCGACGTGATTTTACATCAACGACGTGACTGCAGGACCGCGCTGCATTGGTACATATAGCGAGGGACTTGAAGGCCTATTATGCATGACGGTCAATCTCAACCTAGGTCGCAAAACCAGAAGCCTACAGATGCAGTCGGGGGCTGGGCCGGGATGAACGGGCGGTGCACCAATATCTGGACTTTGTTTCGAAGGATTGAGGATGAAGCACATTCTCGAAACACGACGGGCTCACTGTGGTAATACGCAGCATACAATGCTACAAAATGTGAGCGACATGACCTCATCTTGAACAAGCCCAACATACCAGCACTTTGGTCGAAAAAGGTGTCGTCTTCCATGTACGGATTCCAGAGCACTACAAGGCATTAGGAAGTATTGTGATTTGTCGGTATCCTCTACCTACGATGTTCTGGAATTTCTTCAGCCCATTTGTTCAAACGAGCGCTAATTGCTTGAGCACTTGATGCGATACAACCATGACGACGACTCACTCAAGCTCTGAAATTACATCCGCTTCTAACGGGCTGGTATAGTTTGGAAGTGGGCCCTAGACGCTTTGTCAAGCGGAACCAAAATATAAAGATGTAAGGCTCACCGACTTCCGCCAACCAAACGTGAATATCTTAATCAGCTTGATGTATGCGACATTGAAGTCCATCAGCGAGGGCTTTCCTAGCGGTTGCTTGAAGGCTCTTCCAGGATCTTCAAGCCCCAAAGACTCGTCGTCACGCGCTACTGGAAGACCGAGATCGAATTCGCTGGCTTTGGAAACCCGTAGCCGTCCAAAGCAAGCGCTAATGACGGCATCGAACATGGCAAGGAAATAAAAACAGCGCTTGAGCATCTCATCCTGTAGATCTAACGGTCCTTTTCCATCTGGACGCCGGTGAACTCCGATATCTTGTGCCTGGAGAATGCCGATCCCACTCAATAGCCAGCAGGACTCGACGTTAGAACCTGTTTGCTGGTACATTAGGTACAACTAGAAAATCCAATGTTTTAGAAAAGAGGACGTAAAGCAGAAAAAAACCTTACGCAGCAGAGCTGCAACTCGTACAGCGATGCAGTCTCGACCACGGGGCCACTGAATGGTCGTCGGATTTGTTGAAACCATTTCCAGCCGGCGCTCATCCCGCCGTACGTGTCTAGAAGGACGCGCGGGTCTGGTGAGTTTTTACTGGCTAGCGCGCATACTGCGAGGACCGTAGCACCAAACCGATGGTCTCGCAGATGCAGCCCGTCCGAAATTGATTTTTCGAAAGTGGGGCGGTGTACTATGAAAGACCAGATGTTCAATTGAGCGAAATATATCTCGATCAGATCCCAGAGAAGATCTTCCGGCGGAAAGATCTGTGGGGCAGGCGCCTCTGGATGTGCCTCCCACTGAAAAATGTCAGGAGACACATGGGCGAGATTTGATAGGACTGACCGGCTGGCGAGCCCAGAACTCCGGTCTCGTCGAACGCGGGATGAATATAGCCTCCTGTCGTACGCCTTCAATGGCAGTTTTAAGAAAGTTGATGCTACTATTCTTCCCAAAAAAACGGTGATTTGCCGTATCCATCGTGATCCGCCTCATATGCTCAGGTAATTTCTTGAAATCGATGACGATTCCAGATTCGACCTCGGTATCTTGTGCGTCTGCTTGTGGCGAGACGGAGTTGTTGCTTGCCTGATCCGAAGGGGACGTCTGAGACCGGTGCGTATCTAGCTCCTGTTCTAGACTCCGGGCATAATGAGCGACCTCAACGAGTAGCTGAAGGAGCGCTTCGCGATCTTCGGGTGCTTGAAATGTCGATGTTTGTCGGAGGAGACCATCGACGACGTTCTTGGCTGTCTCAAGAACTCGAGTTGAAACATCCCTCGTCTGTAACGAAACTCAGGCCACGGCGATCTCTTCAGTGCATTCTTACCTCCACGCCGACGGGTTGCGGTTGAGCGTTAATTGTCCGTTTCCTGATTAAATTTATGAGCTAAAGACAATTATTTTTCAAGCCATCGTACCTTCGCGGCCCCTTTTCCTCATGTTGGAGGTCAAGAAATCGCAATTATATCAATTCGGCCGAGGCTAACCTTGTGCTGGGAAAGATTATGTGTACACTCGGAGTTGAACGCAACACAGTTTGAACATCTGCTACCGGGCATCTTGGCACTGTCGCCTTGAAGTGAGTTTTGAGTGTGGTTTCCGGATTCAAGTTTTCCCAGTCTTACATCGTACTAGTAGAAAGAGTGGTTGAATTTCAGGGCCTCCCGTGGACGAGAGCACGCACTTTTCTGCCGGCGACATATATCGCAAGCACCCCGAAGCCGACGTTTCTTTGGTGGCTTTACGGGTTCCATGTGTTCTCCCAGTACTCCCGCTGCTTCCGCAGGGCTTCCTGCGTCATGGGCGGCGCCTTTTTGCCTTGCCGCTGTGTCGGACATGGTGGTACGCAATGAGGATTACTAATGGCATCAACATCAAAATATAAACAATACAAGAGCGCGCCGGGGCGCCGAAGCGCCCCGGCACTTCGACTAGGTACTGTCGTCGCGCTACGTGGTCCACGTCCTGGGGCGCTAATCCGCTGATTGCCTGACGGAGTTTAAAAAAGCTTCGGACATACGCGATTTTATAAAGAGCAAGCGGCTGACGGCCCGCTTCGCGGGCCGCCATCCCCTCTTACACATGAAAGCAGTTTTAAGCGGCTGAGGATCCTCTTTAGGGATTAAATCAATTTACAGGGTGTACTTTTGGGCGATTTGCGAGTCTGTCTGAAAGAGAAGTGATGGAAGCAGTGATTGACACTGATTGTGTAAGAGCGGCTGATTGCGGCATGCACCCTGGATTAGAACAAAAGCTGCGTAAGTACGGCTCGTCGGACCGCCCAGCACCCAGCATGGACAGCGACTTTTTATCAAGTTAAGCATGTTCGAAAGCCCTGGCACTTCACCTGATCTGGCGGAGCTCTTCTCGAATAAATTTGCTCCGATTCTCAATAAGTTAACCCACAATTGGTGAATAAATAAATTGTTCTGTAATTTAGGGTAGGTCTCGGCCACTGGTTCCGATGAGTGGAGAGTGCGGCTTGATTGCGGAGTATAAAAAGCTTCGGACAGACACGCGTAATCTTATAAATAGGGAGAGGAGAAGAGACATTGCCGAACCGGCAGACTGAGAAAAACACAATGATAGCCGATTTTTGACAAAAGCGATTCTAAAAAGGACATATGTAATAAACTAACACTCGGGCTTACCGCCCACCAGCTGAATCCAACGACTGCATGAGCTGGTCAACACTGTCAATATATTTGGACCAGTCCCGCGTAGCCCAGCTAAAGAGATGGTCATCATCAATACGCGGGATCAAATTAATTGAAATATCTTACTCTCCGGTCAACCCAGTAAACGAATCGCCTGCCGCATATTCAACAACACAGTAATATCACCAGGCCGTGTACGTACCAATCGAAACCTGGTCATAGCCAAAGGCGAACGAAACATCCCCAAGGTTATTGTGTTCAAGCGGGATACCCCGATCGAACGACTCGTAAACGGGCAAGTCGCCGAGCTCCTCGGTGGATATAGGCAGCGCGTACAAATCCGGTACGGCATGCGTGTGCGCATGTGTTTTTTCCTGCTGTTCTGTTGCAACAGAGACGCGGTGGGAGCCCGCGATGGTCCGGGGTTCTAGCGGCGCGGGAGCATCAATGGGCGTCAGCGAAAGGATTGTATTCCGTCCGCGTTTCAACGTTGCCGCTGCAGGGACTTGTGAGGCATTGGCGTTGATGAACTGGTTCCCGATGGTAAACAATGCGTCGCTGTGCAATCGTCAGATGCCCACGTTGCTTGTACTACGTGAAAGGGGAGGAAGCCAACTAACCAATGCCGCCCCGCTATCTGCCATCTATGGCAGATTTGATTTTCAGCGCGCCAAGGAATGCACCGCATGCAACTTACCGACGCTCGTACATCTTGAGCACACTTATACATTTCTGCACGTCGTTCGCAGCCCGGCGAGGGTCTGCCGAGACACCCGTTCGGCGCGCTCCCCAGACGTTTAAGAGGAGTACGATCGCGGAGTCCATAAGCGCACTCTACAGATTTGACATCAGCCTACTTGCAAACCAATCGTACGAAATTGGCCTACAACTGCTTGGGGATGCGCAACAAGCCCGTGCTTCGCGGCATGCGCCTCCATTATGTGACTGCACGACCGCGCAGAATTCGCGCAAATAGCGAGCGATGGGAAAGTCTGAAATAGTCCTTTAGAAGTCTGGCATACGTACATGGAAGACTGGGTAGGCATACAGATGAGAGCATCGCCTCACTCGCGAGCGAGGAGATAAAGCTCCGGTGGATCTGAATTTGCACTACACCACCGTTTAGACCAATAAGTAACGGAATGAAATATAATACAAATACACACCATGATAATAAGCAGCAAAAAGACACGCGGACTGTGTCGCGAACACTTCGTCTTCGCGGTTTGGGTCCCATCGTACTGCGCGATTTTCAGCGCGATGGATTATACTGCGATATAATGGTTCGGCACGTACAGTGGTCCGGGATGGAGTCGATCCATTGATTAAGCGCCGAGCTGGGTGTGAATATGTGAGCACCCACGCGAGGTTACCAGGATACAAGCAAGGCTTACTCCAACTCAGCAACGGCCGCCTGAATCCACCCTGCTCCTCGTTGCGCGCGCTTGACTGAATACTTAACGCACATGATGGTTAAAAACTTAGAATGACAGGAAGGAAGGCGGGACGTACGATCGTCTTTTGAGCCATCCCCAGGATTCCCATCAGTTTCAGATACGACACGAGGTATGCATAAACAGAGGGTTTGTCTTCCGGCTGCTGGAACCTCTTCTGTGGATCGGGATGCTCCCAATATTCGTCGTCGCATTCCACGGGGTAATCAATGTCGTAGCTGCGAGGAATTCACTCAGGACTCGGGATGGTTCAAAGTGAATAAACTCACTCATCATCCCGCGTAACCCGCGGCCTCCCCAAAAACGCGCTGATGAGCGTATCGGAACAAATGAACATCCAAAACACCCTGAATCCGTTTCAAAACAAATTGGTGGAGTCTGACTCAAGGCAGACTACTACCTTTTGAACAACTCTTCTTCAACAGACAATTTCGTCCTGTCGAAGGGCTTGCGCATATGTACACCGAGCTCTTGGAGGTAACGAATCCCAACTGCAACCAGCGTCCAACATGATCCTGGGATAGATGTACCCTGCAGGTACAGAATAGAAATCTGTGAGGCGAGATTAGTATCGCCGCACAGTATTTATTCACGTGTTAAACACTGACGATAATACGTTGGAGGTCGTACAACGTCGGGACAACAGAAATGTCTCGCTGAAGATGCTGGACTTGGCGGAACCATTCCCAGCCGGAACTCAGTCGCGAGTTAGTTCCCTCTAACACGACACGCGGATCCTCAGAGTACCTAGTACCGATCGTGAGCCGAAAAAAGGACTGGAGCAAACCAACCAGTCATTGACCTCGATGCCAAGGCGCAAACCGCGAGGACCACAGCCCCGAACGGGTGGTGTACCAGATGAAAACCAGTAGCGATAGAACGCTTGAACGTTGGTTCGTGGAGAATCCCGACTAAGATATTGAATCTTTTGAAGAAGATTGACACCAGGCTATCTATAAGATCTCGGGGAGGAAAGCTGAAAACCGGAACCGGAGGTGAAGGGGGTTTCTCCCACTGGGCACAGGATTAGCGATAAGAAATGCGAAGGCACGAGTTACCGACAGGACAATACCAGAACTCTGGCCGCCGGGTCGGACTTGGCTGCTGGACGTCAGGCCCGTCATGCTGCTGTTTCATCTTTTGCGCTGTCTGGATTAGATAAATACCGCTCGACCTGCCAAAGTAGCGGTTTCGCGCGATATCTAGAACTAGGTCTTGAAAACCGTCACAGAGCACAAATATTCCATCCGGTGCAGAGGCAACGTCTACGTCGTCCGCGTTCGAGGAATTTGTGTTTAGGGGTGACGGTGTCGACTCTAGTGGCGCAGAGGAACCTCGTGAAACGGACAGCTGAGCTTTGAGCTTTGCTAGTTCGTTTTCGAGACTGCGAGCATATCGTGAAACATCTAGCAGAACGTTACGAAGGTCGCGGGTGACGATATAGGCTGTCGATTTGAGAATAATTGTTTCGACGTGCTCCTGCGCAGTCTTTTCGTTGTATACATCGGAGTCCTGTAATGTTTTTGTGGAAGTTCCGGCGGTTGTCTCTACCTGGAAGGACTGCGCTAATTGGGATCCGGATGGCGGAGAGGCCTCCGAACTCCGCAGCCAGTCAGGATGGAATTAATGGACAGATGAAAGGTCGTACCTTTTGGAGGCAAAGCTCTGAGGCGATCGTTTATTACCATCCACCTGGGTGGCGGATTCGGTGAGACATTTTTCGTCTAAACTTCCATTGACCCAACCTTGGCATAGCTTTGGTGCGTGCATTGACAATTGAAAGCAATGCAATTAGAGCATACGTTTCCGGGCATTTTTGCGCTGTCGCCTGGTACTAATATCAGCGCCATTTTGTATTCCAAACGTTAACCTACAGCGAATTTTCCTCTGGCGGCATGTGTCGCACGCGCCCCGAAGTCGCCTTCGCTTGGAACCAGGAGCAGGAGTCCCGGAGTCTTCAGGATCGATTATTGGGAAGTACAGCAGGCCAGTAGTCGGCGGCTCCATTGCGGAGGAGAAGGTAGAAGGCAGTGCCTGCGCAGTTGGCAGTCCCTACTGGACTGGACCTGTGTGGCAGTCAAGCGATAGCTTCTACAAGCTTGCGGAAGTTAGTCTAGACTACGCGTTACAATGAGCTCGTACCTCGTTGTAAGTAGGGGAAGTGGACTTAAGACAGGGATCGTTGGCGCGGCGATGTGCTTCCGATTCGTCGCGTAACGGAATGATGGCGTGGCTGTGAAATATATTGGCACCTGCCTGTTTCAGAGACCCCTTTCGAGTCCGTCCCGGTGCTGCGGCAGGTCTAATGAGAAACCCATAGTAATATTTTGCTACAACCAAGTTCGAGCCATTTTTATTAGACACCTTAGATATGAACGGCAGACAGAGAAGCAACCACACTTGAACTTGAACTCTTCATTGAAGAGTCCTCAGCACCTCCAGAATCACCGGAGATGGTAGCCAATTACAATCAGCGCTTCAAATTGGCACTGAAAATGACATTGATGAAATAAAGGTGTACAGAGGGTACTTCAAGAGCAATCCAATATCCACATTCATGCATTCATGATCTGCCGCCACGGCGAGCACCACGGACCGACTGAGCCATTGCCCTTTCGATCACCATTGAGTAGTAATAGTGGTCCACAGCCACATTGCGCATCTCGTACGTCGCGGGCGTAAACGTTTTCTGACGCGGCCCGGGCGCGTACCGCGTCGTAATCTCCACGGGTTGCCGGAGAACCGGCGCGTTGTCCATTGGTTTGAAGCCTGTCGCTTGAAATGGAAAGACAACGACAGCGTACTAAGCCTAATGAGACACAGCCAACCACGGAGAAAAAGAACGGCGACAGCTGACCTCGACGGCGAACCCGAATACCGAGCAGGATGGTTGGAGATTTTGCTTCAGATGAATTTCGCCCATTAGCTGCCGTCGGTGGGAGGAGTCACCGGGGGCGCCCTCCGTTGACGGCCAGAAGACAGCTCGTCCACACGGTTCATAATGGTTTTTCCAGTCCTCGAGTTCTTCCTGCATTATGCGCTCGAGGTACACCATGCACGCTGCAGGCGTGGACAAGAGATCGAGCGCTTGAGCATCCTTCGTCTCGATCGTGATTGCGCAAGGGATGGACGCAGATCTCGTGTAGCTAAGCTGAATGCGAACATGAGTTGGGTTCATAAAGTGTGATTATCACGAACTGGTTTTGCAAGCGAGAACTGATCATCTCCAACTTTAGTTTTCACCAAGGGATGACAATGAATGACGACAGACCGTGCACTTTATATCGACCATGCGGGATGCAAAGACCGTACCCTTGGCAGAAAACGGCTGATTATCCCAACCTTCGGCATCTACGTCGGGTCCCAACAGAGGGCTGTTTTCCTGGTAGGCCAACTGTCTCTTTCGCCACTCCGTCGTCAGCGGCCACGGCTTTTCGGAAGTTCCCACTCACTAATGCTGAAGGGGGACCTGGTTGTCCCATCGAGAAATATCGGAACGTGCATGCGACTCTGTTCAAAAGCGAGTTCAAGGTCTGATGGCTCACATATGCAATTGCGCACGTACTTGTCGTCCATTCGGAGTTTACCGCGCACTACGCGTAGTTCCGCCGTATACTGAACGGAAAATGACGCTAGACGCTCGGCGAATGAATGTGGTAGGCGGTATGGTTGAGCGTCTTTGCTGACAGTCTTTGGCAGCGGGATGGAAAACGGCCAATCGTACTCTCCTTTGAGCTTTCCAGGAGCTTGCGAGTCCCCGTCAGCACCCGGCCACAGCGTATGTTTGAATTCAAGGAACGGAGTGCGTGTGACGGAGGGTGTAGTCCCACTTAGAATCTCACCCTTGATCTAAGTAATGTCCAGCTTCGAGTTTCTCTGATCAAATATGGACTTGCCATGATGCAAACCGCCTGGATTGTTTCGGTCGATTGAAGGCTCAATTTGACAGACCCGACCAAGTTTGAACCTTCAGTGACCGTTGGCACGCCTGAACCAAGTCTAGCGTCTCCATGAACAACTAGCGTTGCCCATGAACGACCTCGAGTCTTGATCTCGTATACGAATTTCTTGGGCTCACGCTCGACCTGCGCTGCGGCTGGTGGAGGTGTGGGACGTCGAGTATATGCTGGCAGATCAGCGTGATCTGCATTGGCCGAGACGACCAAAGCCTCGAATCCGTAGCCGTCGTATGAAGGTGGTTCTATCGTCTCTGTCATGGCCACCTAGATAAGGTACAGATCCCATAAGCGTTGAGGCACTGCCAGGAGATGGTATCAATGTTGGAGGTGCGGAGTTCGGACCGATTTCAGGCCGATTTATCCCGAAATGATTAGCTAAGTAAGCGAATAAAACATCGACTACCACTACCACCACCACCCCCAGTGCTGGTCCTCGTTCCGGCCGCGTGGAGCTTCGGGCACTCGGCGTCGTCGTCAGATCGCCGTCCAGTACCGTCTACCAGTCGGAGACGAGATTTCGGACCTGCACAATGACGCACCGATACCACCCAGAAAGCACCCACCCCACAATTTCCTCGACAACGCCCCCCGTACCACCCTTCCGACCACGCAGACGCACCCCCAACACCCTCCTCCCCGTTTCGACGCGCGCGCCGTCAAGTTTCACGCCCACCGCTGCCGTTTGCCACGTCCCGGCTCACGCTGCCTGCGCCCGCGACGCGTCGTTTCGCGCCCCCATTCATTTTGGTAAAACTCTTCTAATTGACGACAGTCACTACTTGGCCAACAACCTCGCCGCATTTCCGTGGTAGATACCCTAGATTTCCTGTTCCCCAAAGAGTTTCGGCAGTTCCGTCTCTATCGCCTGCAACAACCTTTCTGCCCCGGTCCAGGCTGTAAAGGGGACGTCGCTGCCGTATACGATCCGGTCGCTCTTTATCCGCCGCAACATGTGGTGGATCTGACTCGGCATCGATACTCCAGCCAGGTCGAAGTAGAACTGCTTCTCAAACACCTCCTAGACGATGGGCGCGGTAATGATGTGCACGTTGCGCGTGGCGTACGCGCTCATATCCCATGCAGAGAACATGAACACGCGATCGAGGACGCTGGGGAGCGCGGTCCCGCAGTGCGGGACCACGAAGGTCACATCGGGGTGTGCCGCTGAGAAGGAGGTCCACAAAGGTGTGCGTGCTGTCGAAAAAGAACTCCATCATCGGAATCATGTACGCGTCGGCGAGGGGCGCGCTTTTCAGCATGCGCTTGGTCGTAGGGGCGCTGTGGTTGCACGCGCGCGTGCACGGTGCGGTGGGGTGCACGAGGACCGTGGCCTTGCGCGCCTGGAGCTTCGCGTATATTGGAGCGAGCTGTAGGTCCCCGAGATCCATGCCGTGGTAATTGGACAGAAAAATAAATCCGTCTACATCTAGGTGGTCGAGACCGTAGTCGATTTCAAGCAGGCTGCTGGCGATGTCGGGCAGCGGAAGGGATGCAAAGAACCCTAACTTCGTAGGATGCTTGCGCTTTAGATCGGCTGCGTACTCGTTCACTTCCCGCGTAACTTCCCACCACTCGAATGCGTCGTCGCCTGGGATCAAGTGAATGCCGGGGGACGAGCAGCTGAGTATGGATTTTGACACATTGTTCTTTTCCATGAACGCAAGATGGTCCTCTGCGGTCCATCCCTGTATCCCCTGAACGTCGAGGTTACGCTCGTCGTAGGACACTTCAATCATACCAGAGTCCAGGGCAGGCCGTCAAATCCCGGAAAATGATTTCTTCAGCGCTTCTCTATAAGCAGGACTCAAATAGTGAGTGTGGATATCGATCTTAGGGGCAGTCATAGTGTTCTCTTGGCGTTCGTTGACCTTTATTAATCCAACTTCTGCATCAACCGGAATTACGCAGCCCAAATGCAGCCGTTGATTTCCCCCATCAAGCAAGTTTATGAACGTTCGCGGGCGGGTGAGTGATATAGATCGGCTTTGAACAAGCTGAACATCTAAGCATTATGCACCAGGAGTGCTCACGCAATCGCCACTCCCTTTAAATGGCCCTTGCTTAGTCTCTCGTAGACAGACACTACAACAGAAGATGCTCGTACCTCGCATGCTGTAGCCCTTGCTAGGATTTTTTTTGAGGTGCCAGAGCCTTCGAGCCCTATTGTAGCATCATCGGCGAACTGCTCGGCTGATGACAAGCCGGGGAATTTTGGCCGGGCGGCGGGAGAATAGGCGCTTGGCAATGGGAGAAAACAGCTGACCTACCTAACAGGTGAGCTGATGCGCCGTAATTAAACGAGAAGTAATTCTCTGTAGAACCGAACGTGTTCGACACCCAAGTTCTTGCCAGGCTGCCTGTCCTCGCTCTGCTCTGCTCTGCCTCGCTGATCCGCATACAGTCGCAGGGAGATACCCTGGTGCCCGCGGTGATGTTCGGACGATCCGTCGACATCAACAACCCGGTAGTCGCGAGGAGATACACGCAGGGAGATATGTACTTCCCGCATTGAACGCGGCTTCAAAACACAAAATCCGGGCCGGTCCGAAAGTCGCACCGCAACGGATAACCAATTCGTTGCCGGGCGAAGCCTTGAAAATGTCCACGACCGGGCGTTCCCTAGGTCGCAACAAGTCGGCAGCAACAAGTCATCAGTTGTATCGCTAGTGCCAGTGACTCGATGTGGCCGAAACTAGGGCTGTTCGTCGTGCCCGTCACGGGCACGGCCGTCGTTTCGACGGGATTACAACGGCCAAATCCGTCCCGTTGCGAGGCAAACCAAAGGCTCCACGGAACGGGGTCGGCTATCAGAGAGTTGTGGAGACATACTTTAAATCCACCTGCACGTTGAAGTTGAGTTCGAGCTTTTCAACAAGTCGAAATATACCGTCAAATGGAACTGAACACAATGTTTCCCTGTCTCAAAAAGCAAGAAAACGAGCGAAATGGGACCCTTTGCGTTTTTCCGCGTGTTTGCAAAGCATCAAAATGGTTCGAGGAAGGACTGAACCAAGTTGAAGACTAGATTTTGAAGATGACCCAAAAAGGTTAGCGATGATCTTGCGATCAACGCTAAACTGGAAAACGCGGAGGCCATTATGAAGAGAGCGGTATGATGTCTACCAGCCAACATCCAAATACCCAGGGAGGTAGAGTGACCACCTCCACACCAAAATGGTCGGAATATGCGAAGATTCAGATGTTCAACATATTCAGAACCGTCGCCCGTCAAGTGACGGTCAACGGCCGTGATTTCGACGGCCGTCGGCGCAGAAATCCGTTTCGTTACCGTCCCGTTGAAAGTTTCCTCGAGGCCTTGACGGAACGGGTCGGCCACCCGTCGCCGGAACCCGTCGAACCGGCGCGACGGGCACGGCGAACAGCCCTAGCCGAAACCCACCAATCCAGAACCAGTCAACTTCCAGATTGGAAACCGACAGGCAGCCACTGCGGCAGCGCGCCTCCAAGCGCCAATATTGCGACCTAGTATCTCTTGGGAAATTCTGGCGTCAAAGTTTGGTCACCTTGCTTTGTCAAGGTCCGTATTATTTCATCTGATATTTGATGGCCCATCAATCTGCCACTTTACACCTGATTCTTGCTTCACCCCGCACTTGACAACACCAAAGCCCACTAAGAGAGTTGTGCAACTCGGTGCCGGATTGCTTGGTGCCCACTACGAGCCCCGCTCGCCACCTCATCATCCTCGAGCTCCGCTCGCACTTTCCTTGTCACCCACCACTCCCTGTTTTCTTTTCGGACAGTTATTTAGTTCAATACATTTACTTACGGTAATTAGTCGCCACAAATATATTAGGGGCCGCTTTTGCGGCTTGCCTTGGCGGCCATAGTAGGCATGGGGATCTCCCATACGGTACACTACGGTACATTGCAATTTGCGGCCCAGCTGGATCGCGATGGTTCAAGCGAGAATATATTTATTACCACGTCACGGTGATATTCTTAGTTTTTAAACAAAGCCAAAGCAAGGCTATACACGGAGCCTCGTACCAGCCGTCACCTAGCTATAGTCGAGAAGACGATTTGAAACTCGAAGAAGACCTCGCGATGCGGAACTTCCAATCCGGAACAATACACTGCCGTGCCAAGACGCAACTGTTCTCCCAAAGCGGAGATTCATGATCGCATGAAGAACGCTTTCGGCCTACTTGGAAGTTTTTTGGTGGCACAGTTCGCGGTGTTGTTGGCCGCCCAATGCTGTACCATCTCGCCGAAACCTGGTAAACCTATGCGACCGGGACCCCGATTGCGCCAAGATCTCCAAGCCTAGACCCCAGGGTGAAACTTGACCCCGGTAGGCGCAATTGGTGAAATCCAGATGGTAATTCTAGACCCTCTTTGGCTTTCTTTGTTGGTCCCCAAGTCAACGTGAATACCAATTCCCTTATAAGCATGCACCTCGCAATGGATATGCCCGTGGTCCCATCTCCCTTCCTTTCAATCGAAGTACCCCGCTGGCAGCCGGGTTTCTCTCCCCTTGACCTTCCCCCCCTTCCACTTGATCTTTCCGGACGGCCAGGCAGCCTATCCATCACCTTCATTCAACTTCATCCTATATTCTCGTCCGGAAATAACCATGAAGACCTCGTCTGCACTCGTTCTCCTCACCTGCGTCGCCTCGGCGTATGGACATTTCGTGATCACTGGTGTTATTGGCGCCAATGGTGTACAAACCCTGGGCTTCGGCGTCAGTGAGTACTTTTTGCGCGTCCTATTTTTTTTTCCCGGAGCTTAACGCTCGACTCTTAGCGAACAACACGCTCAGAACCGGAACGACTGAGCAGCCCTTCCAGCTCGACACGCCGGTCCTGAAAAATCTCAAAGATGGTCTGTTTGTTGCTACCCTCCGTCCCGTTCCCGCTAACGATAAGCACTAGATCCGTGTGGCGCTACCCTCCAGGGCGGCAGCATCGATATCGCCACCGCTATGACGACCGCCCTTACGCAAGGAGGAGGCTCTCTGCCCTCGTTCACCGCCGACGGTACTGCGAACCTGCAGGTGCACCAGGTCAACGCCGACGGTGGAGGACCTTATACCGTCATGGTGAATGCTGACGCCACCGGCACAAGCTGGGTCCCGGCGACCGTCCTCGTTCAAGCTCCCGGCTCGAACGGAATCCTTCAGTGGGTCGCCAACTGTCGTGTTTATTTCTTGTCCTTCTGACGACTCTCTTTTCAGCGGCGGCCCCGCCAATGTTCCCTTCTCGGCTCAGATCCCCGCCGGCACCAAGTGCACTGGCGGCGCTGACGGCGCTACTTGCCTTCTCCGCATCAACAACGGAGGCACTGGCAACACCCTCTCTCTGGCTCAGGGCGCCGGCCCCTTCGGTGGCTGCGTCGCGCTTACCCAGGGTACGTGCTCTCGTCCACTGTCCGGATTTCGCTGACATTTCCACAGCCCAGTCCGCTGTTGCCGTCAACGGAACAGGAGCAGCAACCGGCGCAGCAGCAACTTCAGGTTCCGCCGCGGTTACCACTGGCAAGAAGAACAAGGCGCCCAAAGGCTTCAAGAAGCCTCGCTTTGCATCGCGCTTCTTCGCTCCCTCCGTCGAGGCCCGCGAGGCAAGGGTCCGCACCTACCGTAGCATTCAGCTTCTCCAGGACATCTCTGAACTCGTTGCCCGCGCCGATCTCACCGCCGACCTCATCGACGAGATCAAGGCACGTATTTCACTTTTTCGTAGTCTGCCTTCCGCTTAACATCACTATCATAGACCGCCACTGGTACCGCTATTGACATCCCCATCGACAACCTCGCTGGCCACGACGACTCCGCCGACCTCGGTGGTAACTCCACGGTCCCCACCGGCGCCGTGCTAACCACCCAGCAAGCCGTCGACCTGAAGAAGGCTGTCCAGGATGCCATTGCCACCGTATGTCATTTGCCTCCCTTCGTGTCCGCGCATCTCATTCTCCGGTAACAGGCTCTCACCATCCTCTCTTCCGGAGGCGCCGTCAACGCCGTTAACGGACAGGACTTGGTGAGTATTCCGCGCTACGTCAGAACGTTCTTGTGCTCATCTTTAAACATAGGCCGCGACCGACAAGGCCAACAGCGACGCCGACGCGGCCCTCCTCGACGGCACCCTCACCTCCATCAACCTGGGCAACGCCGGTGTCGGCACATTCCAGACCGCCGTCGTCGACAGCCTTCTCGGCCCTCGTGCGTCCCTCGTTCTGTCTTTGAGCATGCGCTGATATCGATACTAGTCGCCACCGTCACCCTCGCCGCAGCGGGCGCGAAGGTCACCGACCTCCAGGCCGTTGAACCAGCAGCAGCAGCAACGGGCACCGGCGCGGCGGCTGCATCGGTCACCGCGGCCCCCGCTACTGGCGCTGCCACCGGCATGACTGGCGCCAAAACTGGCGCCAAGAAACCCCCCTTTGGCAAGGGACGGAAAGCATTCGGTCGCAACCGCCTGAACTGATCTGGACGGGCTGAGACTATCATCATTTCCACCTGGGATTTTCTTGGGAAGAGTTCAACCCATACATAGACCTAAGAGCTGCGCTCTCATGTACCATAGGATAGGGAAGGGACAACACTATCAGACTTTGGCTGTATGAGTAAGAGCAACAGGCATCAACGGACGCCTCTCTCCTCGCTACTAAATCTCGTCCGCCGAGCCCAGATAGACAAGACTTGAGTGTGACTTGATCTCCCAAGTTGGTTACCCCAGCAAGGAAGGAGATCGCCGAAGAGATTATTCCCAACGAAACATCCGTCTTCGGCGGTCTCTCCCTGCCTCTCGTCGTCGATCAAGTCTCAATGATTGAATGAAGCCTGTGCTTGAGCAGGCTATCTGGTCCAGACCAGGCAAGAATTCAGGTCAATAGGGAGACCGCCGAAGAGATTATCCCCAAGTCAATAGTCCAACGATACCGCTGGCAACGAGCTCATTCCCAACGAAACAACGGTATCTCCCGCGCCTCTCGTCCTAAACCCGGGGACCGAGAGTACCTCAGCGGAGGATGCCCAGTCGGTCGAGAATCATCGTCTGGTGCGTCGGGGCGACGGAGGAGTGGGGATACGAGATCGAGGAGCTGGAGTGGACCGCGCGCTCAAGTAGGGCCGGGACGAGCTCGCGGACGCGTCCCTCGTGGATGCGTCCGCTGCAAGAACGGAAAAGAGGCTAACCGCGGAGAGCGGGGCCGGGCGGCGCTCGAGGCGCTGGGGCTGGCGGATCCGCATGACCTGCTCGCGGAGCGCACGAGATGGCGCGACGTCCGAGTCGGTCAAGCTCATCGGGAACGTGGTCGAGGCGAAGATGGCGACCTTCCGGGAGTCGTCCATCTCGCTCGAGTAGATGCGGTAAGAGCAGGACGTGTCGGCGCCGTGCAGAGCCTGGCTCGAGGTGTTGATTTAGGAGAGGAGTATGAGGGGGAGGACGTGACTGAACTCGAGACCGAGGTCAATCGAATACTAACGAGACCGTGCTCGAGCAGAAAGATGGCCAGGGAGTTTGGTCGGAGACTAGACTGCTCGGAAACGGAGGGCATCTCCAAATACAGATTGCGATGTGTCTCAATAAAAATATAATAGTCTAAACAAAATAGGGTACCGTGCTCTGTAAACGCAAATAAGCGGCGGCGCACAATGAAGGAGAAGAACGAGGCACCCACCATCCGCCGCGTCTGCATGCCCTTATCCCGCTCGTTCTCCTCCGCCGCGCCGTACACCGTGAACTCGCTCTCGCCCGTATCGGTGATGGTGAGTATCGCCGCCATGTTCCCGCAGCGATAGCCTGCGTCACATCCCAATTGGTTATCATTAAAGAGAGAGCGCGCGAGAGGAAGCGGCAAGGATACGCACAATAATTCGGCGCGCTCCACACCGTGACAAGCTGCTCGTCGAACATGTGCTTGTAGCCCTCGTTGACGAGCTGGTGCGCGCGCGCGATGAGGCGCAGCGCGTTGATGTGATTGAACTCGCGCGTGACGCCGCCGCCGAAGAGCCAGCCCGCGCCGCGCGGCGAGACCGCCCAGTTGTCGACCTCTTCGGGGTCGGACCACATGAGGTCGCAGAAGGCGCCCTCGTGCGGGATCTCCTGCGCGCGGGAGAGGACGCGGATCTGGTCGAGCGTGCGGATGTCGGGTGACAGCCCGCCGTGCACGCAGAGCGTCTCGCCGTCGATAATCTGTGCCGCGGTCAGCACGCGCAGAGAATAAATAAAATAAATACGCACCGCGGCGATGTTTAAAAAGTCGAAGACGTTACAGCACGCCTTCCACACGGTCGCGCTGCCGTATTTTTGCTGGCATTCGTCTGCCTGCGTATCATTCGCTGCTACACTCGCAATGCGGCGGCGGCGACGCACCATAAAAGCCGTACACCTGCGTAATCTGCCGGCTCTCGTGGTTGCCCCGCAGCAGCGTCACACGATCCGGGTACCTGGCCTTCATCGCCAGCAGCAGCGAGACCGTCTCCAAGCTGTAGTGCCCCCGATCAACAAAGTCGCCCTGTATCCGCCCCCCTCAGTCACTGCGCCCACGCGCAAAGAGCAGACGCGCCATGAAGATGTAGCTCGTCTCGGGGACGGGCCCTCCGCGGCGCAGGAGCTCGAGGAGATCCCAGAATTGCCCGTGGATGTCGCCACAGATGGTTACCGGGCTTTGGACAGGCTGGATATTGCTCTCCTCCATGAGCAGCGCCCGGACGTGCTCGCAGAGGGTCTTCATGTCCGCCTCCGGGAGGTGCTGGCAGCCCATGAGCTGGTCCATCCATTTGGCGGGATCGTAAGGAGGCATGAGCGGTCAAGCCTAGAATAGCAGTCTCAGGGAACGCGTTAACGAGGAATCATTCGACTACCTACCCTCTACAATGCGCAGGGTGAAATAAACGCAGGGTGAAGGATTAGAATCTCACTTGTAAAGCGATGCAGGGGGAACGATCACTCGCAAAGGGACGCGGTGGGGGGGGGAAGAAAAATAGATGTTACCACTTTATATTTATTGACCTCCAGCACAATTATTCCAGTCGTAAAGGTCGTGAATAAATTTACAGCCTACGTACTTAGGTTACAATACATAAATTCCAATGCTACTATTTCTCCGGCGACAGCGAGAGCGAGGAAGGGAAACGCGACCTACTTCTTGCCCTCTTCGAACGGATTCTCAGCGTATTCCAGCTCGTCCTCGTCGCTGCTGGGATGCGGTGCGACGGGCGGCGAGTTGGTGCGCAGGAGCGACACCGGTCGTTTAGGGAGCATGCCCAATTTGCCTGTTAAAAAGCGGACTAAGTAAACGAATGCCACGGAAAAGACTCGCACGTACCGCCGTCAATCTGCGGCGCGCCCGTGTTGGTGGAGGGCGGGCTGGCGGTTGCGCCCGTGCCCACGGGCGGGCTCATCGACCGAGGTGCTAAAGAAATATAAGCGTCGGTTTGATGAAATGTTAGAGCAGCGTACCCGCGTCGTATCCGGTGGCACTCGCCGGCGGCGACGGGTTCGACGAGGGCGCATTGGGGTCGTAGTACGCGGGCATCTGGGCCTGGGCCTGCTGCTGCTGCTGCTGCTGCTGCGGGGTCCGCGTCGCGGGGTACGGGTTCTGCTGCGCCTCGTACGGGTACGCGTCCCCGCCCGAGGACGCCTGCCCCACCGGCTGGTCGAACTCCTGGATCTTGGCCTTGACTTTGGAGAATAGAGTCCCCAAGGTCTTCTTCCCGTCTGCATGCGGGTCAGTGGGATCTAAGAGCCAGATAATTAAAAACCCACTCTCGGCAAACTTGTTAAATTGCTCCTGGAATTCCTGCATGGTGTCCCTCTCCGGGGCGCCGTCCGAAGCAAGTCGCTGCGCCTGGGGCCGCTGCTGCGGTGGCGGCTGCTGCTGCTGCGCGCGCCAGGCATGCTCCTCGCGCTCGTCCTCGAGCATCAGCGTCCGCGCGAGCTGCTCGTCCAGCTCCTCTTGTGTCTGGACAACTTCAGTTAATTATTCGAGGGAAAGAATAACCAGCCCACCTGCGGCGCCTGTGGAGCTGCGGCCTGCTCGCTCGTATAATCCGGGTCGCTCATGCCCAATAGAGCGTCGATCGCGTTGTCCGTGTTCCCATTCACCGAATCCAGCACAGATTGCCTGCAACACAGATTAAGCAGCAGCTCACGAAGACGACAGGGAAGCGGCCGCACAGTAAGGAATCGTCGAAATCAGGAAACATAGCGCGGAGAACCGCAAGTCGGGGATCCTGCACCATTTCGCGCTCTCTGGGAGGGGGAGCAGGTTCTGAGTCCGTTGCGGGGGTGGGGGTTGGTGTTGGTTCCGTTGAAGCTGCTGGGGGCGCAGCCGCTGGACTTTCAATAGGGCTTGCGATAGGTGGGCTTGCTGCCGCCGCCGCAGGCACAGTCTCATCCGCAGCCGCGGAATCAATAGGCTTTGCTGCCTCCGGGACGATGACCTCTGCGTCCGGCTTAACCAGGGTATCTTCTGTAGCGGCCATACTAGTAGAATATGCAGGAGGTCGAAGGGGAAGTGGTATACGTTGTGGATCTGAAAGGAAAGCTAAATGGTGGCGATGGTGACAAATGATCTGCGCCTTCGACTTGACTACGGACTTTACGGACTACGCCGTCGAGCTACCGCAGCGTGAATGCTACGGACTCATTTTTCTTTGCAAACATCTGTCGGTCTATAATACGTGGTCCTGGCGACAAACTACTCGTTGCTCATTGTAACGAGCCGGAGATGCAGTGCTATGGAGTGCTACAGCTTGAAAAAATACTATCTTACTACTAGAAGAAACTCTGGGAGATTCGGAGACGCCGCTGTTCTTCTCAAAAGTTCTGATCGCTCAGGGACGTCTATCACCCTTTCCGCGGCGGAATAACTGCAGAGGCTTTCAGGAAGCAAATAAATAACTGCCATCCTTCGAGACCGAATTGTTCTTCCTGAGTTCCTCCTGATTCACGACCTCCGTGCGAGATTGAAGGGGTGGCCGCGGAGGAAGAGCGAAATTAGGACAAGGCGGAACCCATAGAGCACATGGCCGATGTCGGCGGAACCCTTGGACGGCAAAATATCTATGATACTAATCGGTAGGTACGGAAACTTCTCGATACTGGAATGACCCAATGCTGGCCGCGGCTTTATTTGCGGTGCCTACCGGTCCTTTTCTTCTGGGCCTCGTCCTCCTTTGGTTTGGGGGTCCGCCTACAGCATGGGAGACGAACCTGAGTCAATCTTGGAACTGCTGTCGCTTCGCGGTCTGGGGCAGGCGTCTTTTAGCAGAAAGCACGAGCCAAATATGCGCAGAGTTCTCGAGCTGGCCATGCGCAACGCTCGGACGTCGCCTGGCCCGGCCATGGACCCCATCCTCCTCCCCGACAATGCTACTCGCGTCGAGGTCCCAGGTTATCTGCCCGACAAGCGCCATGTGTGGAAGGTCAATACGTCGACGCTTCGGATATTGCAGGCCACCAACCTGAACGACGACGCACCGTCGGTCGAAGCTCTCCAGAAACTGCACGAAGAGCTCGTCCAAGACGACGAGGAACACCTGTTGGCGCGGCCATACAGGGTGTGGTCGCCAACCCTCGATACGATAGAGACACGATTGGTCGGAAGCTTCTTGGACCCGGAGCTAGAATGCCCTCAGTTTTTGGCGGTCGAAGGCGCTCGGGTTCTGCTGCGCCAGTGTCCGACTATCGCTGCTCCCATTGACTGTGATATATAGGACAACAGCGGCGAAGAACCAACGGCGCGGGAAATATGGGGGTAGAATGAAGCAATGGCTCTGATCAGGGAGCAATATCAATTGACTTGTTCCGCTCGTTTGAAAAAAGTTCTGGAATTCAAAATAAAAGTAGGCGGGCTCGATATGTTATAAATTTTGGGGATGGAAATATATCTTGGAGGTGCGAAAAGGCATCAGAGCACCGTCGCGGTCTCAATGCCGTGTATCTTCACTCCCCGGCGCGTCTCGCCCCACTTGCCCTCCACACGATTACACCCCCACACCTTCACCTCTACCAACGCCCGGCACCCCTCCAGGAGCTTCTTGACCACAAAGTCGTCCACAGAGCGACACCACCCCACATCCAGCTTCCTCAGCTCCCGCGCGCCCGCGAGCTCATTCAGCGCCTCCTCCTCCGCGTCCTTCCACCCATTGATGTTGAGCTCCTGCAGCGTCTGCCCGGAGTGCGCGACCACCGCCTTGAGCGCCTCCGTGCCGAGCTCGGGGTTGCGCGACAGATCGAGGCGGACGAGGCCGGGGTGCTCGAAGGCGCCGAAGAAGGCCGCGACGCCCGCGTCTGTCAGCTCGGGGGCGTGCGCGAGCGCGAGCGACGTGAGGACGCGCACGTGGGGGTCGATGCCGTGCGCGAGGACGTCATCGGTGAGCTCGCGGTGCCCGGAGAGGTCGAGGTGCGTGAGAGTCCCGCCAATGGCCTCGAGGAGAGCGACGACGCCGTCGTCGCTGAGCGACTGGGATGGCTCCGCGAGGTCTAAGTACGAGAGCGCCGGTATCTCTGCAATGGGCTCGAGGAACTCGTCGCAGAGTTTGCCGACCTCGCGGAGGCCGAGGCGGCGGAGGGTGGTTTTAGAGGATGCGATGAGGGCGTTGAGGCAGTCGAGGGAGAACCGCGGGCTTTGGGTGATGAGAAACACCTCCATGTTGGGGTGAGATTGTAGGAACGCAATCCAGGCAGCTTCGCGGATAAGAAAGGGGCCTAAGAGTTCGACGGAGACGAGATTGGGGAAAGCGTTGGTCCAAGAGGACATGACGGTATCGTTGAGAGGCCCACAGAAATCGAGTCGAAGGCTGGTCAAATTTGGATTAAGGTTGCCGAGGGCCGTGAACGCATCTGGGGTGAGATCTGAATAAAGTGTTAGTGGTAATCGGACGCATGCAGTCGAGTGGCTCACTAGTAGCATCATACAGGGCAAGTCTCGTATTTTCAACGCCGTAGAACAGGGGAGCGTTTTCAGACGTTCTAAGATTCGGTTAGACTCGGGCTTAAGCAATAAACCATGACGCACAAGCTTCGGTTTTTCGAGAGAGCCTTCGAAATGGCCTCCATGTTCAGTGCCCCGATATCGCCGAACGCCTCGACGTCGTCGATATGACGAGCAACGACCTGTACAAGTTGTAGACGCGGAGAAGGCAAGGACCAACGCGCTCACATCGATACAAATAGACACGAGCGAAGGGAAGCTGCGCTCCTCGATGTGGACGAGGGTACGCTTATCCGCCGGCGTTTTGCGCTTACGAGGCGCGGCGGCCTTTTTGAACGGGTTAATGCCCGACGCCTTCGCGCACTTGTGGCAGAGAAACCCGGGGCCGGGGTTCGCCGGCATAGTGTATGTAGTCGCGGTGAACTGAGCCTCGCACTTAGCGCAGTTGGCGAAGCTCCCCGCCGCGGGCTTGGGGGTATTGGTCCATGCGGACTTGGACAGCGCCGTGTACGCGTCCTCGTCCTCGTCGTCGCAGTCCTCGTCGTCATCCTTCTTCTTCTTGGCCTTTGCCTTTGCCTTAAGCTTCGCCTCGGCCGCCTTGGTGAGCTTCTTCTTTTTGGGGGGCGACTCGGGCTCATCCAAGTTATCGGAGGCGTAGCCTTCCTGTGAAAATGATGAGGCCCACCCACGACTACTACTATGAGATGAGATATACATCGACGTCGCGGTGGGAGGTGTTTCTGCGCGCTGCGGGCCTGCTTGGACCCGCCTCTGGCTGGTTTTGCGTCTGAGTTGCGACGCGCCGCGCGATGGTAGTCGCGGTGATTCCGGTGCTCTGCTAGGCATCAGAAAGGTGAAGTAAACGAAATATGTGGAACTTTACACGGAGGTAATCTGTGAGGGCGGACGAGGGCCCGGTTATTTGGCTCATGGTGGTCGAGAACAAGAAAGACTAATCGGAGACGCGTGAGGTCACAGTGTGACACTTAATATAATGCCGGAATGCCGGCATCGAACGAAACGAGGACTGCAAGAATTGTCGACTATATTACTGCGAGAACCGTGGATGAAATAAGACGACGAAATGCTTGTAAAGTAGAATATGTAAATCAGAGAATATCGGACAAAGTAGAGTCACTGGCTTCTCTGTATCGCGAGGTGTACACAAGGCGCGGTGCGACCGGAGACTCAGAGCCCCAAGAACGCCCTTGGAAAGGAGAAACCACGTTGCGCGAGAGACAAGGTCAAACACGGTAGCTGCGCATGCCGCGATCACGAAAAAGAATCAGCTGCAGAATTGTTGGGGGTCGGATGTCAACGCCCAACTAAGGTATCACGGACACTGTTCAGGCAGGGGAGGGCACAGAGATTATTGTGCGAGCGGCATTGATTAATGTACAAATGGGGAGGCGACCGCTGCGGCTGCCGATGTTACGATAGACGAGACTTCAGCAGCTTGGAAGTCCTTTGCGTTGCTGATGATCAACAGGCCCACTATGCCAGCCAGTATTAGCTGCGAAAATCCACACAGGAAGGCAACACGTACCGATGAGCCCAAACAGGCCCATGATGCTGCCAAAGACCTCGACCACCAATATCTTGACAAACAAGTTGGGGTCGGCAGCGTCTGCGAGTGCTGCAGTGGCTCCCGTGACGCCGACGCAGACGCCGCAGAGGAGGTTGCAGGCGCCTACAGTCAGTCCACCCCAGAACAGTGCAAATCCTGTAGGCAAGTTGATAAGCTTGCGTGTACGGTGCTGCGCTGAGGTCCAGTTTTACCGGTAAAGTAGTTGTCGCGGGTATAGAGGAGTTCTTCGGGCACTGACACAAGCTTGGCTGAGAAGACGATTCCAATGATCTGAAGACTTGTCAGGGAACGCAATGAAAGCGCAAGGAGGGTCCGTACCACTCCGTAAATGGCCACGACTTCGCAGAAAATAATGCTACTCGATGAGTTAGCCACGCAAGATACAGAGAGAACGGCGGGGCCTGACCTGATCAGGTTCTTGGTGCTGATTCTCGGTGCCCGTACGCCGCCTCCCAGGATGGACGATCCCGTCACGAAAATACCCCTGCAAGTCGAGTCGTCGTCATTCCGTGCACAGCGCGCAGCGGTGTGGATGCTCACCACCCAGCACCGAGCACACTAAGCCCGATACACAAGCCAATTCCCGTAGCAGCCCACGCAAATGGACTGGACTCCTCGAGGAACCGTCCGACATTGAAAGCCTCGCCAGAGCCTGTGCGTTTGCATGTCCGTCAGCGCCCAAGAACGAGGATTTGCGGGGAGAGAAAGTACCGGTGAAGAGAAGGTAGAGAGCGATAACAATTACTAGGAAGGTGGGGAGGCCATAGGTGTAATACGAGGCAAGATAGCTCATGGTGCGTTGGAGGGGAGGAACGTGTTGATGGTTGTTGTGCAGCAGCTTCCCGTCTCGAAACTCATGCCAGATTCCGATGTACCATTTACTGAAGGGCCTACATGAACACCTTACACGGTGGGTCGCTCGCGAATTGTTCTACGCTTTTCTCAGTATCTCCTCAGCAAGGAAGAATTTTCTGTGATCATCGTGGGGCTGGACGGGGCTGGCAAGACTGTGCGCGGCGCTCTCGTGTCTATTCTGCTGGCATCTCCTCATGGAACGAACCATAGACTCTTCTGGAGCGCATCAAGACGCAATACAACGAAACCCCGGGTCTCACTCCAGACAAGATAGGCCCTACAGTCGGCCAAAACAGTTAGCTACGCACTTGTCATCTCCTGCGCTGGAATTCACGGACAACCACCCAGCGGGAACGATCACGCTCCCATCCACTATTCTCCAGTTCTGGGATCTCGGGGGCCAGCGCGGCATCCGCAATATCTGGCACCGCTACTACGACGACTGTCACGCCGTGGCATATGTCATCGACGCGGAGGACCGAGAGCGACTGAGCGAAGGGTGGGAGGTGTTTGGTACGTGCAGGGCTCGTGCCTCCTGACAATCCGCTTACGTCTTCGTGCACCAGACTCCGTCCTCTCGGCGCCGCAAATATTAAACATCCCACTCCTGCTCATCGCCAACAAGCAGGACTCGCCGCAGGCGCTCTCGGTCGAAGAAATTCGACACGACTACGAGGACTGGCACCAGCGCAAGCTGGAGAGCGCGCGCCGAAACGTCCGCAACGGCGAAGGGGAGACAGACCGGCGAGAGAGAATCGCCAGTCTCGACGTGATGGGTATTAGCGCGATCGAAGGGTGGGTCATCCAAATTATTTTGTCTTCCAAGGCTGAATTCGGGGTCAAGGACGGGGGTGAAGGCCGCCGTCGATTGGCTGTTTATCCGCGTTCAGAACAGCCGGAGGTGAGCTGCGGTTGTTCAAATCTTTATTTGCTCACCCTTGCTTCGCCCTAGAGACCCGCAGAAAGGCATTGGTCGCTGACAGTTGTGGGTACGTGTTAAGTTCAACAAGTTCAACCTATACACACTGGCTTATATCACCGCACAGGCGAGAGAATGCATAGTTATACAAGACCATGTATGATATAATTCAATTTAGAAGAAATGGAATCTGCAAGCACTGGGCTGACTGGGAGGCGACAGGCTCACTCGTGTATTCGGTCTCGGTGGATGCGCGTCTACAGAGATATCTAAGCAAGTGTGGTTTCCTCGCATTCGAACAACGTACCTGTTGCCGCGCCTCGCTAAGTCTTGCAGGATCTCAAAATACGGTTCGGGGTTAGGTGAAGCTCGCAATACCGAAAAACTCATCGTACCAAACCTGCCATCGACATAGGCGTCCATCTGTAGAGAGGCCGCTCGATGGACGGCACGAACAGGTCGTATTCGCGATCGAACGTGTCGTCTAAGTATCTGTGTTCATGTTGAGCAGCATTCAGTTAAACGGATAGTTCGCGTACCGTCCCCACCACGGCGTTTTAAATTCCGGGCCCAGTTTCCGGGCCTTCGATTCGTACCAAACATCCAAATTGAGCCAGAACGGCTTGCGACGACGACCGTCCTCGAGATGAAGTCCTTTTTTGCGAATATAGCGGCGCTGAGGGTTGCAAGTCAGGCAGGGCGCGACCGACAAGACGCGGAGGCTTAATACATACCAACACCGCAACTTTGATTTCAAGATCCTCCGCTGGTGGTAGTTTTTCACACACAACTTCCAGAGGCTCGTTCATGGTGTCGAGCATCTGTTGAATTACATGTAGCTAGACACAAACCTACGACAATGTCAAGGACTTACTTCGATGCGAAGTTTTTTTAGGGCTATGATGTCTTCAGCGAACTGCTTCTGGAAAGTGTCGACAAATTAATAAGCAATCGAGTGCCGGAATGTGCTTCGCGGGGACGTACTTGTATCGCGTTATACGCCGTTTCCAGTGGATTTATTTCCAGGGCTGCGTATAGGGCGCGCTCCTTCTTTGCCTTTTTTTCTTCCCGGGACTCTGGCCATATCAACTCGGAGGGTGCCATCGAATGGTGGAGGTCCTAGTAGCTGGGCGCGCTGAGGGCATCTTTGCGTGGGTTAAATACGGGCTAGCTGACTGCGGCCCCTATTTGGCTACGAAATATTGAGCCGGCAGGTTGGCGCACTGTCGCAAAAATAATCTGAGTGAATCTCAGATTCCGAATGATTCCATCGAACTTGCGTTCGTACTATCGTAAATTCGGGACGAGAATGGCCGTTTCGCGATCACGTGACACGCCACGTCAATATCCGCGCGTTTGCTTTTGACGTTCTGTCGACGGCGAATCCCACGGATTGCGATGCAGAATCGAACATTGTATGTGGGGACTTAATTCAGGAGGCTAGGTCCATCTGCTCGCATCTCACTCAACAACTTTAGACGTCAGGAACCTCAAGTAGCTCCATATTTCTTGAAAAGAAATTGAGTACAGGGCAGGATAGTACTATTACATAACTACCTTGCTATCCAGCACTTTCAGTCCGATCAACATTACATGTCAGTGAGAGTGGTACACATCAAGGGAGCACACAATGTACATTGTTTTTGCATAATCTTTGCTGCTGGCCCTGCCTTGGCCCTTGAGGCTCTAATTAAATTAAACCCTGCTGGCTTACAGCATATATATTCCGCTGATGGTCAACAAGCAGTTGTTGATTATGCTGCTTTTTGGTGTAGAGGTCTACGACACTGGGTGGCATAGGCTTCTGACAGAAAATGGGTCACATAACTAGGGTTGAAACACGCGGCATGGAAGCCATTTAAAAAATGGAAATGATTCCCTAAGAATATTCTGGTGTGAATTCCAGCAACAAATCGGCTGCAAGGGGGGTAAGAGCGTTGATTGTGGTCAGCAACATGATGAAATCAATCACCATGTTGGCCTTCAGGATCTGATCCACCTTTGATCAGGCAGATCAAAGACCGCTTGATTGTGGGAACCCATTTTCACAACTTTGTTGGGAAAGGTGAAAGACAACGAGGCAAGTTAAAGTTTGATTTCCTGAGACTCAGAGGCATCTTGGGGCATAGCATGAGGAATTCCGGTGCAGGGCCATCATCGACCAAATTAAATTAAATGAGTGTGTAAATCTACGTAATTAATGATTTGCCAGTTTAAGCTGACACGCCCGCCCCTCTACACTTGGTGTTAAATTGGGTGCAATTATTCCCTGAAATAGAGAGACTACGCAAGTTCCTTTGTGGCCGCGCTCCAAATTCGACCAAAATCGAACCAAAACTGGAACCTGAACCGCGTTGTTTATCCATGTTGAAGCTCACGTGCTTCGAAGTTCATCCTCAGGACCTCGACTCTCCGCGGCTGGGACGCGCCCTTTTTACTATTCTCCTTCGACTTACCCCACTTCTGCCTTTCTCACTTCAAAATCTACGAATTCTCCATGGCGACTCCCACTGTCGAAGCTCGTGTTTTGAAGTTATGAGGTGACTACGCTTGCAGTTTAGGCGAGTTTCAGGCCTCCGAATCTCACCGCAAGTGGAAAAGGGCGTCGAATGATACCCCGGATGATGCTCAGTCCGAGACAGGCGAAAATGAGACCCAAAAGGACACGCCAGCCCAAACCCGAGGTAATCTGCATCATCCGGGCCGACGTCTCGCCCAAAAAGACGATGTTCAAGGGACGATTAGGTTCATTTCTGCTCATTTTGCATCCTGCCCTCGGCTAAATTATCCTATACAGGTCATGCTTCCTTGAACACTGTACTGAGGAACAACAAACCGGCCAAAGACTCTGTATTTTGTTCTCAAACCTGTCGGTGGGCACCATTCACCTGTTCAATTTTGTCAATTGTTTGAAATGTAAGTACCAGATTGGATAGCATAAAGAAAAATGGGATCGATTGGGTGAAAGATCTGGGCCAGCAGAACGTTCAAGACTTGTTGGCCATGATCCAATGGGATGAAGACCCGTGTATTATGTGGCATCCCCTCCGACAATCACATTCTAATTTTTATTTTCCATTAGAACATCCAATTTATGTGTATGTCCTCGGAGATGTTTCCCTTCGCCTCGCACGCCGTCCACGGGTACTCGTTGGAATATTCCGCGCCTCTCCTGGCGCGTGTCGGGGAGCTCGGCGAAGAACCTGGGTCACAGACTTACGGTCCACCCGGGCCAGTACACACTGCTTGGAAGCTGAAAGCCGAGGACTGGTGTGCCATACTGAACGAAGAATAGAATGGGTCTACAGGCGCATCAGGAAAACCGCAGCTGTGGCCAGCTATGAATCCCTATGCAGCGCTATGCAGCACTATCCGGTACTATCCAGCAACTCATAGCTACATCCTTTTTTTCATAGGGGCTCATAGTGCTGTCCAGTGCTGGATAGCTCCATAGCTACATGCCCCAGTTTTCCTGATGTCAACGTCTTGATTATCCTCGGCGGCGGCATGTACGACGACAAAAACGCGACGCTTGGGCGCATTGAGAAGACTACCACTGAGCTTCTCTCTCCAGGCGTCCGCAATTTAAAGAGGAAAGCACATAGAGTCTACGATTCCGCGACTCTATTCGACGGCTATTGATCGGTTTGGCGCCCAAGGCGCCGCCAAACAAAACCCGCAGGTATACAAAGGGACACAGCCACCTGATGAGTCGTTAGACGAAACGTTCAAGTTGCTGGTCCCGCAACCCTCTGCTCTCTACCGGTACTCTCATATCATCAGGACCTCGTTCTCTCGCTTGGCCCTTCGGGCCGACCTCGCTCGCCGTTTGGTTCTTCAGAACGGCGAGGTACACGTTGAGGTATCGAATACCCCTTGTTTTACTGACTCTGCGTTGAGATGTGCTACAATGCCGAAGCTCTGGTTCCGCTCTGTGAGGAACTTGACGTCCCTCTGGTTTTCAGTATCCATTTTTCTTGGACTTTCGCAACAGTGTTCGCACTTCATTTCCACAGATTACCACCACGACGCGCTGTTCCCGTCCTCGATCCCTCCGAGTGGAACCAACTCGAGAACGAGGGAGAAAATCTTGAACATTTCTTGATCGCAACATCCAACCAACGGATCATTGCATTCTCGGACTTACCTCTTCACCCACGGAATCCGGACATTCATTTTTTTCACACCTCGCTATAGCGACGCTCGTTGACCTTCGTTGACTCACCTTGCCGCTCACAGCCCTTGTCGAACACGCTGCAAAATGGTCCCGTGTTGATACCGCCAAGACCATCTCAATGTTAAGTTGTTGTCAAGAAGCTTTGTTTTGAGCTCTTCGCCTTTCCGAGGCTCTCCGGCGGCGCCTTCCTGGAATACTGTAGGTCTTGACTCAATCTTGGCTCGAACGTTCTCGGTCTCGATAGCCGGCCATGGGCTATGGCCCATGGTCTGTGAAACAAGCACCTAGTTGTGAACTCTATGACCCTTGGGCGGTACGACATCATTTTCCGCAGGCTCTTCATTCATGAGCGCTCTCCGGATCGCCATGGACATGCTCTGCGGTCTTCTTGGCAACCCGTCTTCGGCATCGACGACTGTGGTGAATTCTAACGCGCGCTATGCCGGCGGACCGAGAGGTTTACGAAAGGGCCGCACCGTCGCGCTTGCTTCGCGCGACAATCATCACACTCGTGATTCTACTGCGCGCGTTTCTTAAGCGTTTCATATTCCGCGTGATCCTGCGGGCATTTCCACTTATATAAAAGGTCAGTTGTTTCTTCCAGTTTGCAATTGCTTTTGTTAGTGCAACACCCCAATATCAGCATGTTCCGCGCCGGTATCGTCCTCAGCCTCAGTGCTCTCGCCCTTGGTCTTTCTGCGGGCGACTTGAAGGTCTCTGTGAAGGCGATTGCTCCCTCTGTACAGAGTGTGGATGACATCATCTTGACGGCTGTGGTCTCCAATCCGACGACGGAGGATATCCGCGTTATTGCGAAGAACAACGTGCTCGACGGGTCAGCGACGAGCTCCTTCGCGGTGAGCAAGGGCAATAACTCGGTCTTGTTCACGGGTGTCCGGGTAAGAGTTTCTTGAAAGGTTTATGCCGTACAATTTGAACATCTCTTACAGACGACGCTTGACCTCTCCGCGGACGCGATCTACATGACCATCCCCGCCGGCTCCTCCATCGCCGTCAACCACACCGCCCTCGGGCCCCTGTACGACTTCGCGACCTTCGGCACGGGGACGTTCTCCTTTGCGCCCGTCACGACCTTCCAGACGGGGCCGGACCACGCGCCGCTGCAGGTCGCGACGGACGCGGTCGCGGTGCAGGTGACGCACGACGTCGCGAAGCGCGCGCTCGTCCCCGGGCTGGAGCGCCGGCTCTCGACGCCGACGTGCGCGGACAGCAGGCGGCTGCAGATCCTCACGGACTCGCTGTCGTACGCGCGCTCGCTCGCGGGGGGCGCGGCGACGGATATCCGGAGCCACCCGAACGGCCCGGAGTACACGTCGTATTTTGCGGGGAACTCGCAGGATGATATCTGGTTCAACATGGATCGGATTGCGGGCGACTTGGCGAGCTCGGGGACGCGGAGGTGCGTTTGAGTGTGTGTAAGCATAAGTGGCTGCGCTGACCGTTCCTTTCCGTTCCCAGAATCTTTTGCACGGGCGATCCTGCTAACCTCTGCGCTGCCAATTCGGGCACTATCGCGTGCGTGTGCCGTTTCTGAGGTGTTTTCCTCCATATTGAGAGAGGGTTTAGGTACACACTCGTCGTTACGAGTGGCGGCGCTATTGTCGGAAGCGACGTGAGTGTGGGATTGCGCTTGTTCTTGGCTGTTCTTATGAGATACTAGATTTACACCTGCGATTACTTCTTCACCAGCGTCGGCTCGACGCCCGGAATTTGCACGGGTGGGTCTAGGTTGTTTCTGCTTTCTGTTTGAGTTGCTGAGATACTGCTGCAGGCGGCTACGATGTGACCCAGTCCAGCAGAGGAGGCGTGTTGTTGCACGAGGTACGTGCGCACATGTGTGGCGGGATATGTTTCCTGATTTGATTTCCGCAGCTGTCGCACGCAACCGCTGGGACCAGCGACATTGCGTACGGGTGCACGGCGTGCGCGCAGCTCTCGACCGCAGACAAGAAGAATAACGCCGATAACTACCGGGTGCGTTCTATCTTTGATAATACCCAGGACGTAGCGGCTGACATGATTCCCGGCAGTGTATGGGGCTGGCTATTTACAAGGATTATGTGTGTTGAGTCTGGAGTCTTCAACTACAAAGGGATATAAATACGAACTTCAATATTACATTTTGAACTTGCGTTGTGAATGTCGTTCATTACAACGATGCGTGTCCAAAAACGATCAAAAAAAGTCTCAAGGCCATAATACGAAAGCCAGAGCTTTGATCCAGGTCCCAAGGCCCGCGCCCAAAATCTTTAGGCGTTTACCGCTTTAACGGACTTTCCTTGTTGGGCGGCCAGCGGTTGTTTGTCCGGTTAGAGTTGGATGCCGTAAGGTGGAACGATCAATTTGAGTCTTCACTGGTGCCAGCACTACCCGGGCACCCCTCTCCCCCAAAACCCCCGAAAAAGCTTCTTTCACCGCCAACATGCCGTTACCAGCCAGGAGGAGAGGAAACAAGGTCAAGGGCGTGCAGTTCACCGTCATGGTCGTCGGTCGGTATCCATCTTGCATTTCGTGGATTCGGGCTCACGGGCGCTGGCTAGGCGCATCCGGGAATGGGCGCACGACGTTTGTGAACACGCTCTGCGAGTCGGAGGTCCTGGCGCACAAGATTCTGGACAGCCCCGACAATGCGCACGCAGAGGAGAAGATCAGGATCAAGCCCGTTAACGTCGGTGAGCGCGGCGCTGCATGTCTCGCTGACCCGCCGACTGACCCCGTGCAGAGCTCGAGGAGGAGGGCGTACGCATCGCGCTGACGATCGTCGACACTCCTGGCTTTGGGGACAACATCGACAACGAATTTGCGTAGGCGGGCTGTCTCCCTTTGGCGGTACGACGCTCACGGCTCGCAGCTTCCAGGAGATCGTGAACTACCTGGAGCGCCAGTACGATGACATCCTGGCGGAGCAGTCCCGCATCAAGCGCAACCCGCGCTTCAGGGATAACAGGGTGCATGCGCTCCTGTATTTCATCTCGCCCACGGGCCATGCGTGCGTCCTACGGTTAATGCGGGTGCCTCTGCTCATTTCATTCGCGGCAGCCTGCGCGAGATGGACGTCGAGCTGATGCGCCGTCTGTCGCCCCGCGTCAACGTCATCCCCGTCATCGGCAGGGCGGACTCGCTCACCGTGTCCGAGCTCCGCGCGTTCAAAAAGAGGGTGCGGCGCACGCATCGGCTGTGGATAAATAAATGCTAACCCCGCGCAGGTGATGGAGGACATCGACCACTACGATATCCCGGTGTATAACTTCCCCTACGACGTCGAGGAGGACGACGAGGACACGATCCAGGAGAACATCGAGCTACGGGTGGGTCCCCCTGCCAGTAAATAAATAAACAGCATCTCACCGGTCGCAGGCGCTCCTCCCCTTTGCCGTCATCGGCTCCGAGGAGGAGATCGACATCGACGGCGAGCCCGTGCGCGCGCGGATCTACCCCTGGGGCATCGCCGAGGTCGACAACCCGGACCACTCGGACTTTGGGCGCCTCCGCAGCGCGATCCTCAGCTCGCACCTCGCGGACCTGAAGATGCTCACCGAGGACGTGCTGTACGAGACGTACCGTACCGAGAAGCTGTCGCGGAGCGTGCACTCGGACATCCGGGACTCGACGATCCTGCCCGAGGAGCTCGCGAACCAGAGCGTGCGCCTCAAGGAGGAGCAGCTGCGCCGCGACGAGGAAAAGGTCTGTCTGCGGCGCGTGTCGTCTTTCGTCGATACTGACAGGTCCTGCAGCTCCGCGAGATCGAGCTCAAGGTCCAGCGCGAGATCAACGAAAAGAGGCAAGAGCTGCTTGCCAAAGAAGAGTCGCTCCGGAACTTGGAGAGCCGGCTGGCTGCGCAGGGCCTCGGGCAGGCGGACGGGTCGTACTAATTTCATTTTCTCCCCTCTTCTTACATCTAAAGGATTGGAACTATTACCGTATCTCGAACTCTGCGTGGATGTGGATGTGGATGTGGATGTATATACCCTTACCGCCTCTACCTACTGCCCAATCTATTTCTATTTCTGCCCTGAATGAAAATAGACTCGAAGTAAAAGTCACATCACACTGATATTTATTTCAGCTCTAGGGTCTAGACCTTCAACCTGCGGATGACCCATGAACGCAGACGGGCTGCGCTCGACGACGACGAGCTCGAGCAGATCCGGTGTGTAGTCCATTTCTCTTGGTGCGTGCCCACTGACCGCTGGCCAGCCGTTATGAGGACTTCAGCACCATAGGTCGGTCGTCTGACCGGATTACTCGCCTCGGTGCTCAGGGCTGCCCATAGACTGGATACAGGATTCGATACTCGAGCGGAATCGGCGGGTGCGAGACGCGCGGACGCTGTACACCGCGCACCGGGGGCCGCGCGGCGAGATGACGGCCGTGTGGCTCTGGGCGCAGCTCCGCCGCGCGCTCGACGCGGGGCAGACCTGGTTCGTCGTCTCGCTCGTCGGTGCGTCCGCGTCCCCCCCTCCTGCAAACGCCATCCAATTGTACTGTCGTTGACGCGCCTCGCGCAGGGGTGTGCATCGGGCTGAACGCGGCGCTCATCTCGATCGTGACGGAGTGGCTGTCGGACATCAAGATGGGGTACTGCTACGACGGGTGGTGGCTCAACCAGCAGTTCTGCTGCTGGGAGATCGACGACGGCGAGGGCGCGGACGGGTGCGACTCGTGGCACCCCTGGAGCACCGTCTCCGTCGCGCGCTGGTCCGTCTATGTCATCTTCGCCGTACGTTTTCTTACTACTATTACATTATATCGCATCCGGCTGACGGGTGGGACAGGCGCTGTTCGCGTTCGTGGCGGCGCACCTGGTGCGCGCGCTCGCAAAGTACGCGGCGGGCTCGGGCATCTCAGAAATCAAGTGCATCCTCGCGGGCTTCGTGATGCAGGGCTTCCTCGGCTTCGCGACGTTTTTTATCAAGAGCATCACGCTCGTCCGTCTCTCCCAGTCCCAGTCCCAATTTAATTCACTCTGACTTGATTTTTATTTTTATTTTTATTTAATTTTAGCCGCTGGTGATCGCGTCGGGGCTGTCGGTGGGGAAGGAGGGCCCGTCGGTGCACGTCGCGTGCTGCATCGGCTCGCTCGTTGCGGGCCTGTTTGGGCAGTACCGGCGCAGCCAGGGTCGGTTCGCGTTCTTCAGTCTTTGGGCGCCAATAATGTCTTCACACAGGCAAGATGCGCGAGATTGTCACCGCGGCGAGCGCCGCAGGCGTGGCGGTCGCGTTCGGCGCGCCCATCGGAGGCGTGTTATTTTCCATAGAGGTGGGCAGCGCGGCCTGTTTTATATTGTTCGCGCGCTGACGCACCCAGGAAATGAGCCATACGTTCAGCATCAAGACGATGTGGCGGAGCTTCTTCTGCGCGCTCATGGCGACGGTGACGCTCTCGGTGCGTTCCCCGTCCTTGCGCTGGACCCCCGTCTAAGCGTGCGTGTCTGCAGGCGATGAACCCCTTCCGCACGGGCAAGCTCGTGCTGTTCCAGGTCACGTACGACCGCGACTGGCACTTTTTCGAGATCATATTCTTCGTCGTCCTCGGCGTGTTTGGCGTGCGCCTCTTTCACTTTCATTCTCATCTTTTCGGTGCTGACGTCGCGCAGGGGCTCTACGGCGCGTTCGTCGTAAAGTTCAACCTGCAGGTCGCGGCGTTCCGGCGGAAGCACCTCGCGACGCACGGGGTGGCCGAGGCGGTGGTGCTCGCGACGCTCACGGCGATGATCGGGTACTCGAACCAGTTTCTGCGGATGGACATGACGGAGAGCCTCGCGATGCTCTTCCGCGAGTGCGACAACGGCGGGAACGTGAACAATGTGTGCCAGTACGCGTCTTCGCTCCTCTAACCCGCTCTTCCCCCCGCTGAGCACGCGCGCGTAGGTCCTCGCTGCAGTGGCGGCTGTCGAACGCGCTGCTGCTGGCGACGGTGATCCGCATCGGGCTCGTGGTGGTGTCGTACGGCGCCAAGGTGCCCGCGGGGATCTTCGTGCCGTCAATGGCGATCGGCGCGACGTTCGGGCGCATGATCGGGATTATGGTTAAGGCGATGTACACCGCGTACCCGACATCGGGGATCTTTGCGTTCTGCGAGCCGGACAAGCCGTGCATCACGCCCGGGACGTACGCGTTCCTCGGGGCGGCGGCGGCGCTTAGGTGCGTCTGCGTCTGCGTCTGCGCAGGCAGCGGATATGATTATGATATGCTGACGAGATGGCAGCGGGGTTATGCGCATTACGGTCACGGTCGTGGTGATCATGTTCGAGCTTACGGGCGCGCTGACGTACATCCTGCCCACCATGGTGCGTCTCCGCGAGTAGCATTTAAAAACTAACTATAGCGCTGGCGGTAGATTGTGCTGCTGGTAACCAAGGCCGTGGGCGACTTTCTGGGCACGAACGGGATCGCGGACGAGATGATCCGGTTCAACGGGTTCCCGTTCCTGGAGAAGGAGGACCATGCGTTTAATGTGTCGGGTGAGTGCGCTTTGGTCGGGCTTGCTACGGCCGAGTGTTTACGCGCGCTGTAGTGTCGGCGGTTATGCGGACGGATTTGAGCACGCTTGACGAGACGGGGATGCGTGTGCGGGATATCGGTGCGTTGCAGTCAGAATACCAGAGGCGGTTGTTGATTTGGTCGGGCGGCAGAGGCGACGCTGGCCGCGACGGAGTTCAAGGGCTTTCCGCTCGTGGCGGCGGGCGGCTCGCGCGTGCTTGGGGGATACATCGGCCGCACGGAGCTGCTGTATGTCTTAGGTAAGTTTCATTTCATTCTTACCTGATGACCGCCGGCGCAAACGGGGAATGCAGAACGCTCGCGGAAGACGCAGGACATCCGCCCGGACACGCTGTGCCTGTTCACGGCGGACGGGGGCGACGGGGACCTGGAGGACTTTGACCTGGCGCGGGGCGGCGCGCTGTCGGTCGGGATGGAGGAGGACTTTTCGGCGACGATGTTTGAGAGCACGGCGTCCGGGCGGGAGATCAAGTTTTGGCCGTGGGTGAATCAGGTATGTAAATGCAATGCGTCGTCTTCATTTCGCGCTGACTACTCCCAAATAGACTCCGCTTACAGTGTCGCCGCAGCTGCCGCTGGAGATTGTGATGCAGCTGTTCAAGAGGATGGGGTGAGTTTTGGAGTAGCTCTCCGTGGTTTGTGATCATGACGAGTTTTCGCTTTAGGCCGCGTGTGATCCTGGTCGAGGACCACGGTGTGCTTGCCGGGCTGGTTACGGTCAAGGATGTGCTGCGGTGGATTGCAGTGGAAAAGCCGGAGCGGGAACCGTCGTGGGACGAGCGGGGGGGGCTGGATGGGATGCTGGAGGAGGTGTGGACATGGGCGGCTGGAGTACTCGCTCCAATCGTCTCCTTCTTTTCGCGATGGACGACTTCAAGATGACGCGTGTGTCGAACAACGGCGATCGCCACATAGGGGCGATGACGTTGCCCTTTCGGCTATTTCAAAATCAACAATGGACAACAACCTCGAAATCCTTTAAATTCGCCGAGTCAAGCTCCTCCCTTCACTGCTTGCTCTTTGCTCCGCCCACATTATCATTCACACATACACCCGCCCGCCTGCCTTTTTTACTCGACTCTAATGGCCCTCACTGCTGAAGAGAGAGAACGCTACTCGCGCGAGCTGGCCGAGTACACGATGCGCCAGTTTTCGGCGGCGCGCAAGACGCTCGACAACCACAAGGCTGCAGCCGCGAAGCTCCCTGCGCTGCACGCCTCCCGCGACGGGTCCCTTGCCAAGGGTGTGTTGTCATTTCATTAACCTCCCTGCGGGCTGTGCTGACACGTCTCCGCAGGCCAGCATCTCCCGACGCAACAAAAGTCTGTCCCCACATAGCCCGCCCGCCGCCGCCTGTGTTCCTCGTCTTGTGAGTATGGCGTGCGATGGTGAATGCACCCACCAACTTATTTCATCCCCCGCGTGCAGTTGCTCTACCCCGCGTCCCGCGTTCCGCACGTCTCGGCGCCGCTTAATTAAATCTCTTGCACGTCTGTAGAACCCTAGCCATCCATCCATTCATCGTCCCCCGCCACTGCCCCACGCCCACGTATTTTATCCACCTGTACACCACCTGTAGCCCGTACCCCCGCACTTGCACACACGATACCTTGCTCTTATCATATATCCGTTTCTGCTCTCTTCTCCAGCCGTGCTCCGCTCGTGTGATGTCCCGTTGTCGACTTGGAACTGTTCTGCTGGAAGCTGTGGCGCGTCGCCGGCGGCCTGGAGCGGAGCTTCTTTACGTTCATACAGGCTCCACTTACGACAGCTGAGCGCTGCTGCATGATTCTCTAAGATTCCCGGTGTCTCGAAAAGAGGGTCTTGATCTTTTAGGCTCGTTCATCGGGAGATAAGCTCCCACCTCGGGTAGAAAACTCCACCGCCCCGGAAAAAAAAATCGCTGGGTGTACGTATATACGTCTCGCGCAAATCTTCCCCGCACGATTCAAACAAACGCTAAATACTGCAGGCTCGCTGATCGAGTTCTTTCGCCCAAAAATGGGAATGCTTCCTCCGTAAGCGACTCCACAGTGGAGTCGTGGTCGCGACGATCTGAGATGGCACCAATGTAAAGCAGTTTAAAGCACAGGCAACTGACGTCGTGCGAGCCGATTTCTTTTAATTAACAGGCCGACGCGGAGCGAAACGCCGTGAATTTATCATTTTGGTAGCCGGGAGTAAAAATTTCACTCCTCCATAACCGACGCCTCGATTGCAGCGGACGCCGATCCCGACGGGGGCTCGCGCCAGAGCTGCGCCCAGCGCGGAAACACGCGCTTGTAGAGCGCCATGCAGACCGTGTCCATCTGCGTGATGGGCCCGTCGAAGTGCGCCTTGAGGTAGCCGTGCGTCCCGAGCGACTCGCGGATGTGCCCCGTGCGCCCGTGCTTTGTGTGCAGCTGCACGGGCTTGAAGTACGCGACGTCGTCTGGGCGGGCGTCAGCGTGCGAGAAATAAATAAAGGAAGAGAGAGCGACGCACCGGCGTTGAAGAACATGTAGCGCACCGTCGCGGTCTTCTTGTGCACCTTGAACGGGTGCCCCGTCAGCACGACGCGCTTCGCGACCACGCGCGTCGTATCGGTGTTGAGGAATGTTCCCGTGGCCACGAGATGTGGAGCTGCACCGACACGCGCCGGAAAAAAATACAAAAGAACAGCGAAAGAAGCGCGATAGTTAGAATTGCGTTCACATCAGGTTAGCGCTGTCCAGTTACCTTGGGGGTCGTCCGTCTCGCGGAGCCAGACGCACGGCTGCTGCCCGAACACGACGGGCCCGTACGTCGCCGCGACGCTCGTGACGCCGTGCCGCAGGAAGCGCTCAAACTTGTGCACGTTGTTCGCGCCCTTGCCGCCGCCGCGCGTGTGCTGGCTGTACACCGGGTTCACGCGCAGCCGCCGCGGCCCCACGCACAGGATCAGCGGGTCCTGCGCCACCGCTTAGCACGGACGAGATATCATAACCCCAGATCTACACGCACCTTCGACCGGACGGAGCCGTCGTACTCTGTGTTGCGCTGCACCGTGAAATTGAGCACAGACACCTTGTGCTCGTGCTGCAGGAGCGCGAAGAGCACCACCGGGGAGCTGGCGCCCGCGGCCTCTTGCGGCACGCCCCGCAGATAGACCGTTACCCGAATCCCAGGCTGTACAAAAAAAAAAATGTACGTTAGCGGCACGCCAGCGGAAAATAAATGCAAAGCATGGCGCGTACCTCGACGACGCCGAGCTCCTCCTCCGCGCGCCGGCGGACCCCGCGCTCTGTGCGCTTGAAGTCCTCGAACTGGAAGATACGCGCGTAGTCGCGCGGGAGGTTCTCATACGCGTCCCAGGGACTTGTCCGGAAGGAGCGCATCCCGCGGAAGCGCTGGAAGCGCGTCTGCGCGGGGATCTCCTTGGGCGTGTCGATCTCGTCCGGGAACGAGAGGTCGTCCTCTTCCTCCCTTTTGCGATTCCGCCAGCTCTCCAGCCTGTGGCGCGGTTGCATAAATAAATGGCGTCATGAGAAGGGAGATGGAGCCTCACTGCCTCGCTTCCTCCTCGACGTCCAGATCCTCGAAGGCAACGCTTCGCCGGCTTTCGGTCTCCATCTCTTGATCCTCCACAGGCATGTCCTGCATCTCCTCCTCCTCCTCATCCGCTGCGTCATCCATCTCCTCGTCTCCACTACCTGCCTTGTCCTTGTCCTCATCCTCGCCGTCATCCTCGTCCTCATCGATGATCCACGCGGCTTGGTATTCGCTCATCCCCTTCGGTATGCGCCGGACGACCTTGGGCGTTGTGCCCTGTTTCGCGTCGGGGATCGCGGGCTCCGTCGACGCCGCGCCGGGACCCTGCATCTCCTCTTCCGTGGGCCACGTTTGCTCGTTCGCCATGTCGTCCGGGTCGTTGCTCGACACCAGCGAGTCAGCGTCGTCGCCCGCCTCGCAGAGCACCGCCGGCTCCACCTCCATCTTTCCCGGCTTCGCCACCGGCGCGCTCACAATCTATATATATTAGCTAATAAAATATGTTTTTTTTGTTACACAAATACACACCTTGGAGATCTGGAAGTCGCCGTAGTTCGGGAGGTGCACGAGGCGGTTGGCGGAGAGGGGCGCGCCGCGGACGACACCTGTAACTGTGAGCGTGCCGTCCTCCCACTCGGCGCTTTCGCCCAGGACCCACGCGCGCCCGTCGCGCCACCGCACGTCTGCGGGCTTGCCCTCCGCGAGCGCGCGCAGTGCGTTCAGGCGGTCCGCCGCCGCGTGCAGGTCGAACACGCGCGCCTGGCTCGGGACGAAGTACTGCATGAAGGAGAGCAGGGACTTGAGCACGCTAGTGCGCGCCTTGGCGTCGAGGGCGTCGGTCGGGGCGAGGACGGTGACGACCTCCGGGAGGCCCTGCGCCTGGAGGGTGCGCAGGAGAGTGTCGCCCCAGGGGTCGACCTCGACGGTGGAGGAGAGCACGAAGACAACGTAGTCCGCTGCTTTACAGGCGTCGAGGGCGGCGTACATGTTTTTGTAAGGGACACTCAGGAACTGCAGCGAGGTTTTGAAGCGGTCCGCACTGGTGCGGTTCCAGCACTGTTGATAAAATTACTTTCGAGGACGCACCTCATTCTCCACAATCCGTGCTCGGGGCAGTCGTCTGCTGCGACGTCCAGGGCTTCCGCAAGCGAGGAAACGGCCCCGCGCGTGCTGATATCCGGTGTGAGCGGGATAACGGCGACGATCCGCGGCGTGCCGTCGACGCCGTTGAACAGGCGCGTCGCCGAGATGAGTGCGTTGCGCTTTATCGTCTGCGCCTGCTTTGCATTGTTGCGTCTGTTCAGACGGGTTGTTGCCGCGGTTTTGGATCCGGCGCTGGCCTTTGGAGACGCACGAGGGATGCGGCCTTCATGGGTCTTGTCAGAGCAAGTTCCTCCTGCACCAACCGTTGCGCACCCTTGGCTGCTTCCTTGAGCGCAGATTTTGTTGCATGCTTCGATTTGAACGATTTATTTTGCTACGCAGGATTACGGATCTCTCGAGATCTTTCAGCATCCTTTCACTTACCTGCTTGAGGGTCGGGCGATGGTGGTGAGCGTCGCTCATGCTGCTCAAAAAAAGTCGCGAGGCGGAGAGAGATTGATGGTATCAAATTCTCCTAGACAACAACGTACAACAACCGCTCGACGCCGAACAAGGAAAGTCCGCCAAAACCCTCGCACTCTGTGCGGGGAGCGTGGTAGAACCTGTATACCATCCCTATATTATGTATTATCCTGTTTAGTTCTGTTCTAATCGTTTTCGGACACGCAACGAAAGCCAGAATTTGCAGCATCATGATGTAGCACTAGTCTCTTATAAACAAACACTACAACTTGATGCTCGTACCTAAGATGTTGTAATTTGACACGGGGTAAAAGTTAGATGTGCAAAAGACAATATTCATGCCCGTATTTAAATCCCGTGTGGATCTACTCGTATGGAACAGTAGGATAAACCAGAACTCGCTCTTTGAGTTTCCCCGTCCGCCAACTCCCGAGGTCGTGTAGATCGGCGTGTCACACCGGTCTGCCGGCAAAATCGGGCTTCCGAAGGGCTTTCCTGAACGCATCGGCCATGATCGCGGCGTCCGCGCCCGAGAAAGGCCCTGGGTCACCCGCCTTGGCATCGGCATCCCTCCCGAGAGCTGAGGAACCAGATGGGTTTCGTATATCTCTTCCTTCCTCCGCCAACTCCCCTGCGGTGGCATCGGGGTTGTCAGTTTTGAGACTCTCCCCTTCATCTACTGGTCTACCCTCAAATTCGGGCTTCCGCAGGGCTTTCCTGAACGCATCGGCCATGATCGCGGCATCCGCGCCCGAGAACGGCCCTGGGTCGCCTGCACTGCTAGCCCTCGAAATTGTTGAAGCTCCGTCAGGCGACACGACCGACGCCTGCCTATGATGCTCGGCGAACATCGCTTGCCCTTCACCAGCTACATAATGATATTCAGAATTGTTATCTTGGACCATTGCGAAGGTTATGTGTTTACCATCTTCGCTTTCAGTGTCCTGAAGCGGCGCATGTTCTAAAATGGAATCGACTGCGGAAGCGGCCGCGGAAGCTTTCGGAAAATGCGGATGTGTTTTTTGCTTATCTCTGGAATACAACAGTCAAAAACGGTGTGCGAGTAAATACGAGGGTTCAGTAATGAGTACCTTAGAAGAAGAGATATAATCTTCGGCAATTGAGGTGGGCAGTGTGGAAAACAACCGATACTCTCCAGCAGGAGCAACCCGTCCAACGCAAAGCAAGCGAGGATGTCCAGCCCATCGCGGGCAGCAGATAACCAAGGAAGGAGAAGGCAATCTTCGTCAGGCATATCGATCTCGGCGTCCTCGATTAGCTTAAGCATCGTGTCGCATATGTCGGAGAAGACATCATAAAGCCGGGTTGGATAATCTTTCCCCTGCAACCAAAAGCTCCGGGGCTCTAAAATTCCCGCAAGGTATCTAATGGCACAAAGTCGGGGAGGATCGAATTCGGGCCCTGATCTATAGAAGTTATATGCATGTAATATTCAGCATAGAATCAAATACTCACCTACAGCTTGCGAGTAAGGTCTCAGTTGGGACCCTGTTCAAGTTATCCCCCACCAATTCCAGGCGGCCAAGGTCGCTCGGCAGTTCATTCTCCACCAGAAGGATCAACGGACCCTCGGAGATGCAAAAAACGGCTAAGTCACGATAAAAAATCCATTCCTTGCCACAATCCTGGTCCCGTGTCCAAAGATGTTCAGGATGACTCAATAGGGCGTCCTTGAGGTCCTTGTGGTCGCGAAAAAGAACTCTGAGACCAGGATATCGAGGGATTATCGCGACGAGTATCTTGAAGGTGACGAGCTGAGTGTCCACTGTGTGGGCTCTAAGAACGAGATTTAGTGCTGTACCAATATTTTCACAACTAGTCGCGCACTGTGGACGGGCATAGCTCAGCAGCTTGTGACAATGATTCCGCAGAGCTTTGTGCTGTTTGTGAGTCGCTCGGGAACTCGGATGTTGCCGGTTATGATGGTACAAGTTGTCCAACGCGGCTTGTCTTTTCCCATCATCTCCGAAAAAATACTCGATCGACGATTTTGGTCCCTTTGGTCCGCTGAAGTAGTAATTCGCAGCCGCCTCGATCGCTTTTCCGCCAAACCTCGCCAGTTGAAGCATGCTCAGTCCCGGGCCGTTGTGCATGACGGCCAGGGTATTTTTGCGCGCCAGAGGCAGAATTGAATCATTTGGCTCGGGAGTCCTCTGGACAGGGATGAGCGCAGTGGACTCGGACATCGTGGTAACAGCAAGGGTTCTTGGACAACATGCTTTTGCTTATGCCAGCAGGAATACACGTGTGGATCGGAACCGGACCGTCTCCTTGCAGGCTGCAGCAAACAGTAACTCAAAGCCGTCCAGTGTCCAATGTCCTCCTGCCCATACAGCTTGAACCCTGACATCAGCGGAATCGGGGTTCGTGTATCTTTTTACCTTCAAACCATTTTCCTTGGTACGGTTTCAGGCTGATGAATTGCCAAATCTTTCATTCAAGTTCATCCTTCATCCTTCATAGGCTGTCTCTCTGCACGCTCAGGCTCCCTCGACGAAATTTCTGGAGCCTTGTACACTCTGATGGCCACCAATGCTGCCATGGCGGTCACTGGTCTGATTCTCGGACTAAAGCGGACGCCCGAAATCAGCTTCCAGGAGTACTTCCTTCTTACGCTCCGCCGTTTCACTTGCTGATTAGTTTCCCGGCGGCCAGCGCACTCGTTATCCTGTATCTCCTGTCCATGGCCTGGATGACTGTCATCGCATCATTGGCCTCGTGCAACCGTCTTTCCGAGGACACGAAGGTCCTGCAGCTCAGCTCCGTAATTCAGAGTTGCGTGATTCTGGCATTCGCTTTCACTGTCCTCGGGAAAGCTGCCAGCTTTGGACAGACCACGGACTGCAATCAATACGCCGTCGCCGTGATCTTCCGACCGTTTTCAGCACTGAAATCTGGCCGCATCTTGGGCTGGATTCTCGTTAGCCTTGCATCCGCAACGTACGCGGTCATGACCGCCAGGGACTATATGACACGGGTGCTGAAGAAGATCCGAGAGTCTCGAAAGCGGGTCGAGCCCGAGGAATCGTCGGCAGTACTGAACCAACGTCCTGTCCCAGTTTTCACGCCATCGGAAAAGCGTGAAGCACCAATCAACATGACAAGTCCCCGCAGACAAGTGAGGGTATTCGTCTCTACGACGTATAGCACTAATCCATGATCGTAGTCGACATATTACGGAACACCCAGAATGTTGATCGATGGACCGCTGCTATTCATGCTCGTCTTCATCCTTATTTTCTGGGCTTTTTTCGTCCTCAACACGGAGTTGGTCATTCGTTTTAATCGGCCTCCTCAGAGTCCAGGCGACTCTGGACCCAACTGGCAGTTTGGCCAGGTATGAAGATTTTCCATCTGTCGAGCTACGCTCACCCGACTCCGCTCACCCGACTCGCCAGATTTTGCCCCTGTTCTTGGCCTTTTTGCCTCTGATTGGCATGATCAATGCTTTCAGTCAGTTCGGCTTGAAACCCACACGACAAATCTATGGAGAAGTAGTGTCCGTTGTATACGACGCCGGATTCGAAGCGCGCCAGAGCTGATCCAGAGGTCTGGCATGAATTGATAAGAGCCTGTACTAAATATCGGAGTCTCAAGTTCATTTTTCTCGTGCTCCTCCCCCGCTCCACCTTCCCCGGCGTCGGTTGTTATTTGTGTTCCATCTTGTGAGATGAGACTTTACTAGTATTTAACGAATGAAGTTGAATGAAAGCAAAAATCAGAGATTGAACACAACGGCGACAAAGAATCAACGGGGAAATACGGGTCCCGACTCCCAATTTACCTCGACAATCCACCGGCAGTTCTACACGAACGACCGTCCATCTCCGTCGCCTTCCCGAGCGCTACTTGCCACTCGCCACCGCGCCGCGCCTCCATACCCGCAACACAAGCCTTGGAAATTCTTACCCGGACATGGAGTTATTTCGTAACAACGCGGATATACTCCGGTGTCGGATTCGAGACCACAGCAGTCAAGAGGATGACATCCACCCTATGTACAGACGTAGCTATGACCTTCAGGGAGACCTTCAAGTCGCCTGCGGAAAGACCAAGGGCGAAAGCACCGGGGCTTAGGATGATACTGGCGCGGAACATACTGAGATTGAGGCTTTAAACCGAGAGTAATGGAAGTTCCAACAAGAAACAACTTACTTTATACTAACCAACGTCGAATGTACCCGAGTGAGCTGGCGAGGAGATAAATCGAGGTGCAATGGTACTTATGCGATGATGCGTTGGTGATGCTGCGGTCAAGAAATGTTCAAATCCGGTCTGGCCTTCTCCCTCGATCTCGTCCACAATAGTTTATAATATAAGGGCGCAAGCATCAGTTACTTACTCGCCATCCTCTTTGCTCATTCTCTGCTTTTTGGTTGATTTACGACCCTTGGTTTCCTTCGTTTGATCCTCGTTGGGAGGCCGTAAAGATGCTAATTTGGAGCGTTCAATAAGAGAACCACTCGGAAGAAATGGTAGGGGTCTCACCGTGGATTACAGGGTGCAATCCATATATCCGATACAAATGCAACACCGCCTGTTCCTTGTCTTTGGCCTACAAATTGTCAAGGATGAGAGCTGACAATTTGTGAACGAAATTTATATACCTCGATCATCAAGTCTGAACAAGATGAGTCGAAAATGGCGGCGTGTAGGGGTACTTTCCACATACCCATATTATCGGGCAAGTCGACCGGCAAGCTCTCGCATCGGTCAGCATGCGCCCTGCGTTCCATGAGCGTTACCGCGCCGGGCCGCGCTTCGCTAAGATGCTGCTTCGGTTTGATTCCGCGACGATCCCAGATCGCATTAGCTCTTCTGATAATTTCGCTCGGGGTGATCGAGGACGGGAATAGCGCGTCGTGATGGTAATCTGTGGAAATGAAGTTCGAACACTAGTGCGAGAGTCCAAGAAAGATAGATACCGAAAACCAGAGGGACGTCAAGTTCCTCGCAGAGCGGAAGCAGATCTTCGGCATTGTAGCACATCTGAACGCGGGGTCAATAAAACAAGGGGTATTCGAAACCTCGATGCGTACCTCATCGTTCTCAAGAACCAAACGAGCTCGGACTCCTGGAGAGAGAACCTCCGTGATAGTCTTCTTAATGCGCCCAAGCGTCGCATTTTTGTCGTCGTACATGCCGCCGCCGTGGATAATCATGACGCTGTCGACACCCAAGCCCATTCTGTCCATCATCTCACTATGATATGCAAGTTCTCGGACCGAGGCCTGGACGACCTCGGCTTTGGGACTTCCAAGCTGTGTGTACTGGCCCGGATGGGCCGTAAGTCTGTGGTCCAGCTTCTTCGCAAGCTCCCCGACACGCGCCAAGAGAGGCGCGCAATATTCCAATGAGTACCCGTGGACGGCGTGAGAGGCGAAGGGAAACATCTCCGAGGACATGCGCATAAATTTGATGTTCTAATGGATAATAAATTAGACCGCGGTTGTTGGAGGAGATGGCCGAAAATACATTGTCTTCATTCCACTGGATCATGGTCAACAAGTCTTGAACGTTCTGCCGGCCCAGATCTTTCACCCAATCGATCCCATTTTTCTTTATGCTATCCAATCTGGTCCATTTGAGACAATTGACAAAATCGAACAGGAGAATGGTGCCCACCGACAGGTTCGAGAACAGAATATAGAATCTTTGGCCGGTTTCTTGTTCCTCAATACAGTGTTCAAGCAAGCATAACCTGTATAGGTTGATTGAGCTGAGGGCGAGATGCAAATGAGCAGAAATGAACCTAATCGTCCCTTGAACGTCGTCTTTTTGGGCGAGACGTCGGGAATGATGTAGATTGCCTCGGGTTTGGGCTGACATGTCCTTTTGGGTCCCAATTTTTTGCCTGTCTCAGACTGGGCACCATCCAAGGTATCATCCGACGCTCTTTTCCTCTTGCGGGGAGATCCGGATGCCTCAACTGCCAGCGTAGTCACCGCACGAGCTTGGAAACGCGAGCTTTGACGGCTGGGGGTCGCCATGGATAGGATTCGCGGATTTCGAAGTGCGCGTGGTGGGGAAAGGCGAAGGAGCATAACACAGGGGCCGGGGCTCCATGTTCGCGTCCTTGTCGCGATCCGTGCCGCGACTCGGAGACGATCGAGCCAAGTTTGGAGAAACACGTGAGCGGTTTCAACACATCGACAAACAACTTCAGTTCAATTTTTTGGTTGAATGTTGGTCAAGTTCGGAAAATAAATGGTCGTCGAGTGGGAGCACAATGAAACTCCTGGATAGTCTCTTGATTTTTAATATAATTACAGTTCAACAGTACATACCGCCGTTGTTTTGCGTCTGGCAGTATGTATTGATTTTAGGTTTCAAGTGCGACCCGAGACTGTTATACCCACCTACCTACCTACCAGAGTCGCGTGGAGGAGCCAAAAGGCGGATTGAAGAATCGCGCTGTAGACTGAAAATAGATTGGCTTGAAACGTTAGTTTGCGCCATGCGGGTTTTCAACGGCCGTTGCCATTCAGTTAACCCAGACCAGTCCTCTTAAACTAACTCGAAGCTCTGAGACAAACCGTTCGTCCACCGACTCGGATGAGTCCATACCTTCGAAGACAAGTGCAAACATACTACGTGAGACTCGTGTGATTTGAGCTCATCTGAGATACATTCAAATATAGCGGCGGGGATGCGCGCCCACAGCAGCCCACGGGGATCAAGTGCGAACGGGAGGGATGATGTCCGCCCAAAGCCAGCAGGTGCCAGTATTAATGTGGTTTCGCTCGTTGCCGTCTCATCCCCCGCCCACAAGCTCCGTCCGTCTGAACGACATGGAGAACGCACCCAGCGAGATATGGACGGAGGTGTTCGCCTTTGCATGCACAGACGACGGTTCCACGGGCAGAGCACTCTCCACAGTTTCTCGGGCGGTCCATCTCATATCCAAACCGCTGAAGTACCAGTCGGTCTGCATCCTCGGGCCAAATCAGCTCTTGAAGCTCTCGACCGTGCTGTCCGCCTTGTCACCCAACGCCCGGAGAATTAAATATATATTCATCGCCCATTTGGATGATTCCACAGACTTCGAAAGCCTGGATGGCAGCACAGAGATGGGCAGGCGGCTTCATGCAGAACCCAGCAGGGATAGGGATATCACCATCGAGCAGGCCCTATTCCGGATTCTGCACCTCGTGTCGTCCAGCCTTCTAACTCTGCATATCCACCGCACCAAGATTTATCGACGAGCCCTCTTCCCAGAAATAGAACTCCCTGTGTTATTAGAGTTGGCGCTCCACGGACCGTTTAAATCAGCGCAACCGACCAATCTTCATCCTCGCACATTATTCCCTTCTCTCCGGAGGATGCAGATCTGCCACTTCGGTTACCTGCCGACAAATTTCTTCGATCGAATCACGCAGGCAGCTCCGCGCCTAACGCATTTGCGTGTGCCGCAGCGGTCATTTTCCACGTATGATATCCAGGTGGCTCTCGGCATTCTGCAGCCCACCTCGCCCGACTCAGAGGCGGCCTGCCTACCCAGCAGTCTAGAGCAGCTAGTAATAGAGCTCGATCCAGTCCCGGCATCCCTGGATTCCTGGGCGAGCAATATCAGAGGGGAGCAATTCCTGCGAAAGTTGCAGAGGATCGCGGGTAGTGATGAGAGGGTATGTTTGGTGGACGGCCGGAATGATTGGATGCCAGTCGCGCAGGCTAAAGAGGAGTGGATGGGAATTCCATAACGTCGCGGTGCTTTGAATGGATCAAGTCAGAGCTTGTTGGTAGGTAGGTAGGTAGGTAGGTATATTCCGGGGCGGTCCCGTTAAGAAACAGCCGGAGATTCCCACTAGTATTGTGCCGAGAATAAATCAGCAGTCATCGGACCGCTTATAGCATGAATGTAGTCTCAAGTAGCGGAAGTTGCGGAATCATTTGAAGGCAAATTGCGGACTCGGAAGAACAGGGCTCCAGCGGTTGAAGCTTTGAAGGCTTCCTGTTTTGCAGTAAATCTGGGTCCACACGTCTGGGGTTATGTACAGATGCCCGCAAGACCAGGCTCGAGTCGTTGAGGGAGAAAGGCAAGTGGTTGAAGCTGAAGCGATGAAGTCCCACGGTCAGTCACGGTGATCGTCGCATCAAACTGTGCTCAAACTCGGATCCCATGTCCGAATCCCCACCTTCGCTCTTGTCTCTCCCAAATGAACTCCTAGTAGCCATTATCGCTGTGGGCCAAGAGGCTCGCCTCCCGGACGACGATTTCAAGCCCGAATGGACGATGTCCCGTGTTTCCAGCCGCTTGCGTGCACTCACCATCGGCGCACCTGAGCTCTGGACGCTCGTCGAAATTGCCTTGCACGCCGGGTTTGGGAGAGCGGTAGAAAAATCTAAACTCTACCTCGAGCGCTCGCAGAGGTGTAAAGTTTGGGCAGCTGTGCGCGGCCAACCTATGCACCAGTTCTCGTGGTCTGACCCCCGAGTAGAGAAGCGGCTTGTCGCGGAGCGCCTTGGCCATATTCTACCCCATACGCATCGGATTTGGCGATTGGACATCATTGCGGAATCAGTGTCGATGAATGCAATCGGAGCCATGTTTCGCGATGCAGCAGCACCCTCGTTGGAGCATTTGCAGATTGTGCCCCCGCCCAATTTTCGACGAGATCGGAGTCACGCTGTCCTGGAAATTTTCACTGCAGGAGCCCCCCCGGCGCTGGCCGTTCTCAAACTTTCGGGGTTCATGCTCGTTTTTCCGACCCCCCAGTGGACAGCCTCCCTTGTGCGTCTAGAAATGCAGAGAGGTGGGGGAATTGTATGGGTCGATGAGGAATCCTTCACCGCGACCACAACACCATGGCCCTCGTTGGATTTTCTCCACATCGACACAAGCTTATTATACAGCCTTACCATTCCCTCCCTCAGATCCCTCCACGTAACGATATGTATAACCACCGCATTTCTTTCCTGTTGGATACACTCGGCCTCCTCGAGGCTCCCGCGTTGGTTGAGCTCACCATCCACCACGGCCATGGCGCTGTCTTCGATGCGACAGCCCTCCCTACGATCTTTGTCAAGTTCCCCGCTTTAAGCTCCCTCTCCTTCGTCAGTACAGGATGCAACTGCGAAGAGGGGATGCCCCCTATGCATCTTCCGTCACAATTCCCCCCGCTCCATCTCTTCCCCGCCCTCTCGTCTCTAACCTTGATCAACCAGTGCCCCACGATCACCACAAACATGCTCGAGCACTTCCTGGGTCCGGCGCCCCTTCTCGATACCGTCACGGTCTGTCCTCCGAAGGACACCATAGAGAATGTGTACACCGCTCTCCAGGCCGTAATATGCTCGAAACGGGGGAGCGCCCAGGCGATTCCCAAGTTCCGGTTTCCCCGTGCGCGCTTCGAGCAATCGTACTGGACCGCGAACGGAGTGGGTGTGGAGTTGTTCGACGCTACTGAGGCTGCGTAAGGTGCGTCTCTGCCTGGGTAAAAGAAATATGAAAAGGTGACGCTGACGCGATGTAGCTGCGGGACGCGCTGAACAAGCGGCAGCGTACGCGGTGGTGAAGAATATTTTCATGGGCGGTGCCGCACTTTGAGCCGTTTGTGAGCTACGGGGCGCACCAGCTGTACAAGTTTGAGAACGAGAAGAGCGCGAATCCGGCGTTTGTCGAGGTGCGTAACTGTCCTCTGTAGGGTCGGTATGTTGGGTGGGGGCGCTACAGACAACGGAGCGGAGGCTCGAGTCGCGCAAGCTCGAGCTGAACGCGTATGGTCTCGTCAAGTTACGACACACTTAGGACCTTGTGATGACGAGAAGCAGCAATTCAGTGTCGAGTCTTGTTTTTCTCTTGAACGTGAGAGAACGTTTATCCAAGTATAAAGATTGAATATTGGGACTTTCAATTAGTAGGATAAGTACAGAAAAAAATACAGCGATGAGAGTACAGTGAGGGCGGCATGCGTGACGTCATGACAGGGTATATGTGGTATTATTGGCGGCTGCGCCTTTTATGTGCCATGTCTCCCGAGGCCGAAGCGCTCTTGCTCACGTCGTTGGTCACAGCCTGCTTGGCTCTCGCGCGTTTAGCCCTATAATTTGATCAGCAAACTTCACGACAGCACGGAAAGAAGAGAACATACTCCTCAGCGGCCTCGCGCTCCAGGAAGCGGACGTGGTCCCTGGCCTCGCGGACCATCGCGCGGGCCTGAAGGAGGGCCTTGTCCGCGTCGGCCTCGGCGCGCTCTGCGGTAGTGACTTTCTCGCGCGCGGCCATGATGCTCGGGTCCTTGTGCACGTCGAAGTTGTTCGTGCGACCGCCGAAGAAGCTGCTCCCGCCGCTGCGGACGCTGTCGTTGCCGCTCATCACACTGCCGTTGCGCGCGAGGTTGTTGTTGTCCTCGCGGCCGTCGAGCGACGCGCGCCCGCTGCGCCCGAAGAAGCCGCGGCGGTTGTTGCGTTGGCGTTGGCGGGGTGGTTGGGGTCGTGGCGGGGTCGTTGACGGGGGAGAGGGAGCGGCGCCGCGAGAACATGCTGCCCTTGCGCGCGGAGGTGTCGGCAACGGGCTCAGGCTCGGGTGCCGGCGCGGGGTGTGATTTGAAGAGAGGCATGTTCGCTGGAGGAGTATAAGCTGATCATGATGGACGCGACTGGCGTTATCACAAACTTACTCAGGTGGATGGTAGTGGTGGATGGTAGTGGTGTTGAGTGGCTCTCGGCGTTGCTTTTAAACGAGAAGAAGAGTGGCGCCTGCCTGCGACGTCATCGTCTAAAATTAACGAGGATAATGTAAGTACTGAAGTCATCGTGGAGTGAGAGAGTCTCCAAATCAGACTGCGAGGGCTGTGATTTGTGTTCGAAGGGGTTAGGCCAGTCCGGATACCAAAAGCGCTTTTGCTTTTGCTTTGGGCAGCGCAAATTTCCTTTTGCGGTACTCGTGAGAAGAAATCACCGTTGCGACGCGGGTCACATCAAAAGATTGATGGTCCTCCGTGAGCACTCGGTCATCGTGCCCGACGTGCCAACTATGCGTCGGGATGTGTCGGGGCCTCTGTCGGGGTCCCGCTTGCTCTTCGCGAAGTTGGATGGGCACAAAACAACATGGGGCAACCTCAAAGGCGACCTCAGAGGCAGTCAAGTAGTCTGGTGCACAGAAAGTGTTCATTTATGTCAGTTAATTTGCTCGCTAGGGCTCGTTGTAAGTCGGCGGCGGCAACGTCCGCAGTGAAGAAGATGCCCGCTCCTGTCATCTTCCAGTTTCAATCTTTCTGATGTGACTAGACCGCATCTTCTCACGAGCACCGCAAAAGGGAATTTGCGCTGGCCCAAAGCAAAAGCAAAAGCGCTTTTGGTATCCGGACTGGCCCTTATCCACAGCGCGCGTTTAACACGAGGGCGCGACTCATATGCCAAGCGTGGTCAGCCATATTACCCAGGGATTTTGCTGATATTATCCAGATAACTCGTCGCGGAGACCGTCGCGACGAAATATCTCGCTGAATAAACTGTTCATTCGCAGTTTTCGGGCCTCCGATGTCGTTCGGTTGCGCGGGATGGTAAAATGATGCAAAGCAGTCTGGTCACCGCGACTCGGAAAATAGCGTACAAACATGGTTCAGCGTGAATCTATACATACTGGTATGTTTTCAATCCTTCGCCAAGCCGTCCTGGGCGGCCGATTCCTGGCCACTCTTTAATGCTTCGGCATCCTTTAAGCTTTTCTCGTTAACGGCCGCTCTGCGGTAGAGATATTGTCGCTGAAGCACCGTCCATAAACGGTCCTTGTAGATAGAACAACTGGCTTACCCAGATTGTGGTGAGCTACAGCAGAAATTAGTAAAAGAGGCAAGGAAGGAGAATAGATGGACGCACTCGTCTCCGTTCTAACGGCTCGCCTGCCAACTCGGCCTGAACGAAGTAAGCCAATGAAGAACTACGGCTCATTCTGAGCGGCAGACCTCTCTGTGAGCAACGCCGCGCACGATAGCTCCGCATGCGAGAGCGAGTCCGCAAGACGCAATGAAGGTGTTCATCTTCCAGTTCGCAGGCTGACTCCACCAGCCACCAGCGGGCGACCAAACGTATTTCGGGTACGGGTATCTACCGCCACCGCCCTGGAAGGTGCTCAGCAAACGCAGAAAGGCAAGGCCGAGCGCGTACCATGATGATATCTCGAGATGGTGGGCGCGAGTAAGGTTGTTTGTGATGAACGTGATATCCGGCTTCCGCTCCGAGCCTTTCTTGACTCTTGCTTCCATGCACCTCGCTCTGTTGAGGCATTCGATACACTCTGCGTGCTAAATACTTCTGGTTCAAGACCTCTGGGTGTTACCTGCAGACTCTAGGCCGCTTTGTGCTTCAAAAGGTCCAACTCTCGGCTTGCATTCGTTCCGGTAATCCCAACGACTCGTCGAGAGGCTCATCGTCGTTATTCTGAGCCCTCCTGCTTGACAACCGCCATGTTCGATTCCATCCGAGCCCGCATAAATTTCCCGAAAACCGTCGGCATCCTAGGCACCGCATACATCATCCGCAATATGTCTCTGACCGTTTGGAAGACGTCAAGGAGAATATGGAGCAGGAGCGCGTCGCCAGGGACAAGTGCGTCCTTCTGTCCTCCCCTCCGCGCTAGGTCCTGACCTGTCCGCAAAGCCTGAAGCGGCGCTTCACCCAAACTCAGTCCGACGTCTCGTACACTATCCTCATGCTCGTCCCCGAGTTGTCCGAGCAGGTGCTGCGCGAGATGGACCTCGACGCCATCACCCAGGAGCTCCAGAGGGCCCGAATAACGCAGTCGTCCCTGTCCGCGTCTGTAGCGAGCAGTGTCGAGCTGGTGGAAGCCACCGACTCCCGCTCAGAGTCCGGCACATCGTACTCCGGCTCGGCCTCGACGCAGAGCTGGATCGAAACAGGCCAGCCGGGCGGGAGCCGGGAGATGATCCTGGGCGAATCCGTTGCGCCGGTCCATCTGAGCGACTCTCTCATGACGACAACGTCAACCGATTCGAGCTCAAACGTCAGCATACAAGGGGTGCGTGCGCGTCTGAAGCGAGTACTCTAGTGCTAACACCTTTATTTAGTCCGCAGTGGACAGCACGAGTGGCTCCGAATCGCCGCGGCCGACCAAGGCAGAGCTGTGGAATGAGCTGAAAATGCTGAGTATGTCCGACGCTCTATTTTTATTTGTACTTGCGATAACGCTGTGTTTCAGCGTTCACGCGGACACTGACGACGGTGTACACGACCACCCTCCTCGCCCTCCTCACCACCGTGCAGCTTACGCTGCTCGCCCGCGGCCGCTACGTCCGGTCCGTGGTCCAGCTTGAGCGGCAGCAGCGCCACCAACAGGCACTGGTCCCCGACCTGACCATGCTGCTGGGGCTCGGTTGGGCTTCGGCGGCGGGATGGACGCCTGCTGAACGCCGACGCGGAGGAGGAGGGCGATTTTGCGGCCGGGTTTGGGTGGGAGGAGAATGACGAGGACGCAGAGGATGAGGAGGAAGTCGCGTCCGCGAAATATCTGACCATGACGTGGTGGATCCTGCACGTCGGGTGGAAAGACGTGGGCGAGCGGGTCGGAGGGGTGTCGAGGAGGTTTCAGCGGGTGCGCCGTCTTTTGTTCGTTTTGGGCGCAGACTCAGACCGGCATTTCTAGGGTGTCGCTAAAAACGAAACTCGCACCGTCAGACCTCCACCGGCTGGTGCACGACGTGCGGCGCAGGGTCGAGCACGAGGTGACGTTCGAAGGCACGGAGCGGAAAGTCGAGTGAGCGCTTTCCCGTGGGCTTCGTTCCTCCGCGCTGAGTTCCCCGCCCCTCCAGATTTCACACGACGCTTCTCCCGCAGACGCCCGAGACGACGCAGCACGTCCTCACGCAGGGCGGCTACGCCTCGGCCCTCCCGCCGCGCCCCGCGCCCCAAAACGACGCGTTCGCGCGCCTGCTCGCCGAGACGCGCGAGATCGTCGCCTCGCCCGACTTTGCGTGCGTCTTCGAGGCGTGCCTCGACCGCGCGACGGAGGTGCTGCTCTCGTCCGTCGAGAATGCCGTGTTCGCGTCCGCGACGGACGCCGTGGCCCCGGGCGAGGAGGTGCGGATACGCCTCGCGGGCCTGCTGCCCGGCCTTGCGCGCTGGAGCCACCTCGCGCTGAACGGGCTGCCGAACGAGCTCGTCGACGTGCGTATTCGCCTGCCCTTACTCGCACACCACAGCTGATTCTTTTTTTCTCAGAATATCTTGGATGTGAGGCAGGTGGCGGCCCTTAGCGCGATAATATTTGGGCGGTTCGAGGAGAGGTTTCAATAACATGTGGATACGCTATGCTAATCTTGGGAATCTGCACCAGTGCGTGCGATGGCGTGCGAGTCAGTTTCGATTCCAGAGCCCGAGAAGGGGGAGCGGACCGTGACACGGTGCCACAATTCATTATTTAATAGGGTCACTCAGACGGCTCCTGTCTCAGAGCAAAGGTAAAAAGTTGTAGCCATACTACTCTTCAAGAGACTCCGCAGTGGACTGTATGGGAAAACTTCTCAGTCAGAGAGCACTGCCGCTGATCGGATCAAATTCGAAATCAGCTCACGCTGTCAGTTGGGGTTGCCGACGCTGCCCCAGGCAAACTGTATATGGTCTGTGCAGTCTTGGATTCCTAGGCTTGCGGCAAGCTTAGTACGGTTGGGGCTTGAACTCTTCTGGGCAAGAGTTAGTGCTGTCGGATTTAGTATTCAAGCTTTCTCACCTCCCTATAGATGTTTTGAACCTCTCATTCAACTCCTCTGGAACTCTGGTGGGTTCCTCGCGGTGTTTCGAATTTAAAAAACCCGTATATTACGGGGCGCGCATGTCTCTTCGACAGTCGTTCACACCGATATAAGCCTTGGCTCACTCACGCCGTGCTCCTCGTGCCTCAGTCAGCTCCTTAACTGCCCTATGACAAAAGATCATTGCTAGCTCTTGGGTCAGCCTCAGAGTCATTTCAGTCCGTGCGCTTAGGAAGTTTGTGGGTCCAATGTGGGTCCGCATGAAAGGTTCATGTGGAGCAGATGCATTGAGAACCCCGGATAATAGGCGAGAAGGCGTGTTTTCAAAACGTCAGGATTGATTCCGGGAATTTCGTCAGGATTTGACCAGGCCTGAGGACCAAATCCGCCCAAAATTGTCAGGATTTTGGCACAGGACAAAATTTCGGCTCCGGGCGGCTCTTCAGCGCAAAAATTTCCGGCCGTTTTCACGAAATTCATCAGGATTTGGACCACCCCTGGAGCCTCAAAATCGCCCAAAATCGTCAGGATTTGTATCAGGGATTTTGCCATCGGCCTATCTAAGTATCGAAGTTCTACGACATGCGACAAGCCGACAGTTGAACCGGTCAGACTCAAGAATTCAAACAAACACGGTGCTTGGATTTTGACTTTCTTTGGGTCACAAAACCTACAGCTGTTTCATAACAATAGGCGGTTTTGATCGAGTGTTGCTGCTCAATTCTTGCTTACATCTGTTCAATGTGTTGCCGTGTCTGATTCTGACGGCCGACAAAGACAGAGCTTCTGCTATTACACACGGATGAAGAAACTTTCTACTTAGTCAAAAGGCTAGCAGAAAGCTCCGAATTTTACCATTGCCAGCATTTCCTAGAGTTTTCTTCATCGGTGTGTATTAGATTCGCTCAAGTTTTCCGTCTGCCCCTTATGACCTTTGAGTTCATCGGCGCTTCTGAATCGCCGATTTAATGCCACCGTTTTGTTCAAAAGGTGGGGATGTGATAGTTCTTGCCAGTGGCCCTACGAATCTCTTGAATTCGACAAACTTTATTGATGTCCGTCGAAAAGTACGAAAACCCTGGCCCCGATGTTGGAGAGACGTTGTCCCACAATTTGTGACCATGGACGTCCAGAGTGCCTCGCAGCCTGAGGTCATAAACCAACAAGGAAGACTCGTAGTGGTGTGTTTTGTCCTTCCGCCGCCGTCCCTAGACTTTTCTTACCATGATCCAGGAGTCTCTGCCGATTCCCTCAGACTCTCCCGCTGATCCTTTGAACTGGCCATCGTGCGTATCTATCTGTTCGTGTAATTCCAACAGGATATGCGGCAGATGGAAGAAGAATATTATCTTGTATATCGTTAGCATTCACGCGATGCAGGGGCCTTTCAGTGCAGGTAATTTCCCGCGTCACCGATTTGGGATTATGCTCACAGATGAGCACGCAGCGATTGTTGTCCCTTCTTTGCAACAACTTGCTGCGGAGTTAAAAATTTCGCTATCCAGGGCAACATACATTGTGTGCGTCGCAGCATTGCAATTTTAGCACAATTTTAATTGCTAGTACAGGTCCGTTCAGATTATTTGCTTGGGTGTTATGCCCCTCTTCTGGTCCCCGGTAGCCTCGCGCATCGGCCGCCGTCCAGTCTATCTAATTTCTGCCCTTGGTTCGGCGGCTTTCGCGCTAACAGGGGCCTACTGTCACTCATACCGCACACTGTTGGTCACCAGGGCCTTTCAGTCGATATTCATTTCGTCCGCCCAATCACTGGGTGGGTCCACGGTTGGAGACCTGTTCTTTGCATACCAGAAAGGTCGCAAAATGGGTGTATGGGGTTAGCAGCGTTCATATTCTTGATCCACGCTCAATTTCTTATTCATATTCAGTTCTCCTCGTAACAATTGGGCCTATTCTAGGTCCTCTAATGTGAGTTCATTCTCAATATTTATGGTTTGTCGCTATATTCTTCAGTGTTGGATTCCTTGTCCAGGACAAAGGATGGCGGTCTGCATTTTATTTGCTTGCAGCCATTCATTTGGCTCTGTTCTTTGCCCATCTATTCTTCGGTCCAGAGACACTGTACTTGAATCGTCGGTCTCCGGGCGAGGGATACGGCGAGAAGGATGTTGCCGTGCATACAGGATGGCATCATTATGTTAGCTTCCAGGTCTTCGACCGAAGACCCATCTCTGTGCAGGAGATTTTCAGGCCATTGGCCATGGTCTTTCGTCCGGTGGTCCTTCTTCCCGCGCTCGCATACTCGATTACATTTTGTTATACCAATGTGATGATGGTGAGTTGGCTGTTTAATCCTCCCCAAACGCGAATCTGACGGACATTTTATCAGACCATTTTGATCCCGCAGGTTAGAGAATGACCTCTTGCGGGGAATCATGCTTAACAATGCCGTATTCCAGTTATTCGGTGAAAATTTTCATCTCACACCAGGACAAATGAGTCTGCAATTCATCTCTCTCCTTGTTGGGGCCGTCCTTGGGGAACAGATAGCTGGCTACGGCAGCGATGTTCTTGTCAACTGGCGCACCAAGCGGGCCGGCGGCCGACGAGTTCCCGAATTTCGACTTATTCTCGCAACCCCCGGCTTCCTGCTCGCTATCATTGGAGTAATCAGTCAGAGCGATTTTTCAATTCACCGATCAGCCCTGACGACACTCATAGTCTGGGGTATACAACTGCAAAATGGTGTTGAAGGAAAATGGAATGTAACCCCGGTAAGTTGCAATTTAATCCTGTCTGGGCGCGCCTCTCATGCAGCTCTGTGGAAACCAGGATATTGGATCCGCCATAGCGATCTTCGGTCAGCAGTTGGTGACAACCGTCTGTGTCACCTACGCCATCGAATCATACCTGGAGGACACGGCAACATTTCGGTTTTCATCGCATTCATGAGGCAATTGTACGCATTCGTGAGTAAACATGTCTGCAATTTTTCAACTGCTCACGTAGTGGCAGACCGCACCATTCTATTTTCCAATTGCCTTCGACTCCCTCGGTGAAGCCAAAGCTTCGGGGCTTTTTGCGGGTATAATTGGGCTCGGCATGCTACTCGTGATCGCATGCAACGTCTGGGGCCCGGCCTGGCGCGGTAAACGAGTTATTGGAGCTTAGCCATCGATGTCCGTTCCCACAAGCTGTTTGGGTTTTTATTTTACTGAGTATTTTTTGGATGGTTCCGAAGGCACCTTTCTACCCTCCCGGTGGTCCTTTTTACATCTGCCCGCCCGACGAACCACCACTTATCCCCCGTCAGCTGATTATTTATTGCCCAGCTGGCTGGCTGGGTTTGCGGCTATTTTCTGGTGTCGAACGAAACTCCCACTGTGTGACAAGGGCCGACGGCGAAAAAATATCAGGGATGCGCCTATTTAGACACCTTCAATCGCAGAGTGTGTACACGATAAGAGGGCTAGCTACTCCCTCGTCACAGCTGCGCTTCATCCAGTCAATATGCGCGTGATTGTTGTGCATGCCATCCAGTGATCCGAGTCAATCCAGGTCGGCAGTTCGTCGGGAGGTCTTCGTTCGGAGAAACATCCATGAGCTGCCCGCATTCGACCCCGCAGGCCTTCGAGCGCACGTAGTCCGGGACGGCAGTGAGCCGTCCGAGTCGTGATGCGGCCAGCCGACCAAATTCGATGAGCGGACGTTCGGCGGTGAGAAGGCTTGAGAAGGACGTAGTCGTCGAGCCAGTAGTTCGCCGAAAGGTACGCTTCTGTCCGTCGCAAAAGGCTTGGTCTCGGTGTCTGGAGCCATGATTTCATCAGCTTCGAACGCTGTTTTTGAAAGCTAAGCTTACTAAAAAAAATCGACAACGCCTCCGAACGAAAAGCCCCGCGACGTGCCCGCCATTACTGGCCCCATTTACAGCCTGCCCCGCGTCATCGACGATCATCTCTGGGATCAGTTTGGTGCGGCCACGGTCATGTGAAACCATGAGCATCCCGCAGGCGCTGGAAATATGGGCCCGCACCGCCGTTCGGACAGCTCGCGAAAGAGCATGACCTGCATGTGGGTGCTGGGGAATCTTACTGAGCTCTTTGGATCGTAGTCCATCCGTGGGGCCATACGACATGTGCGCCGGAGAGAAAAGGGCTTCTTTATCGTGCCCTGGACGTGGCAGCCCCAGGGGCGAGGTCACGGCCCCTCCTTTGCATCCCACTCCTCTGCCACGGTGCGCCGTCTATCTCCCCGTCTGGCCCGTCTGGTGACTGTTCCTGGAGCACCTTTGCGAAGTCAGGGCCCCGGAGGTCGACGGTGATGCATAGAGCCGGAGTGGGGCGCTTTCACCCAAAAACACTACAAGCGGAGGCGCCGTCTCCGCGGTGAACAAACGATTGGCGCCACAGCGCGAGCGCAAGTCGGCCAGCTCTTCCTCGCTTAGGCGCGCGAGCTCCTGCGGTGTGATGTCTTCGACCGCGGGTTGTCGTGCGAGAGACCCGTGATGAGCGACCGATAATAGGCAGGATTTCTTGCGCGGAGAGGATAAGATGGTGCTTGCGCGTTTTGAAGCAGTGGCGTGGTCTAGAAGGATGTCTTTGCCCCAAGGGTAGAATAATTTCGACATGGTGGTGGTTGAAGCGTGTCCAAAATGTCGTGCCCAGTACGAGGACCTCTGAGTCCTCCGACCGAACATACGCCATTGTCTCTAATCTCTATCATCGTGGTTCTTGCGTGGCCAGTGCCCGTTGCGTCTCGCCTGGTACATCATGTGGCTTCATGTCGCCAACACAAGCTGTTGGGAGGTCGAGCAGCTCGCTGCATGATTGAACCTGAACTGCCCAAAAGACTATAGAGCCTTCCGGGATTCAATGTAGCTCGGTAAGAAATTTGCCGTTACCATCAATTTCGCCTCTATCCCAACTCTATCCTTCAAGTTTCCTCTGGCTAAATTCATGGCTTTGCGGCCGGAGCCTTAACTCCTCTGGACCAGGTATCTGTATTCAGTGCCAATCATAGCAATGACAACCATCGGGATTCGTCGAAGCACGGAGGGTCGAGGTTTTGGGACTGCTATAAACACGGAAGGCGTCTGAATCTGCAGCTCGGAGGGATGCGTCTCCAGCTCGGACTGCTTGGGCGCTCTGTCGTGCGCGGACATTGGCGTGAAACGTGGTACGTGTGGAGTCTTTGGATTGTTGAGGGAAATCGATGGCCGCCTGGGAAGCCGAGAGGAGTTTGGGCGTCGTGTCCTGACTATAGCTCCTTGACGACAGCAGCATCGTCTTGGCTTACGACCTATCCTTAGCGCTGAATACTCTCTTTCGCCGCAATTAAGATGGTTGTTCGAGCCTAGACCTGCATTCGCGAAAACACCAAATCCGG